>ML274922.1:9384-24983 GCA_005239495.1 Nicotiana undulata | reverse complement strand
GGGGGGGGGGGGCGACATGCTCTGGACAATATGTTCTGATAAAGTTTCCCAAGACATACTGCGTTCATCCTTTTTCCGTCTATGAGGGCTAGCTGCTCATAACAGCTCCTTATCCATTATGCGTCGCTGAGCTCAGCTTCTTTTATGATCCTCAAGGAGGGAATCTCTTTTTCGGAGGAAATAATAACTTCAGTAACATAAACTATAAAATTGGGTGTTGCCCCGGTTGAATTGCAGACTGTGGTTCGGTATCCTAGTAAAGCGAACGGTAAGTTCTCGTGCCGCTATTTGTGATTTTCTACCATTTTCCTCAGCATCTTCTTGATATTCTTGTTGGTGGCTTCTACAGCTCCATTCATTTGAGGCCTTTATGTTGTTTAATTCTTGTGCTTGATTGTGAAAGTCTCGCACATGGTTTTCATCAAGTCACTATTGAGATTGGCGGCATTGTCAGTGACGATGACCTCTAGAACTCCGAACCGACAAATAATCCGGCCGCGAACAAAATTCACTATGACTTTCTTAGTCACTTCATTGTAAGATACTGCTTTGACCCATTTGGTGAAGTAATCGATAACTACCAAAATAAATCGATGTTCATTTTAGGCGGTGGGCTCGATTGGACTAATGGCATCCATTCCCCAAGCGGCGAATGGCCAAGGTTAGCTTGTTGCATTTAGCTCATTTAGCGGTACTTTTATCATATTTGCATGCACTTGACATTGGTAGCACTTTTGAACATACCAGATGTAGTTCGTCTCCATGGTCATCCAGAAATAGCCGGCTCTGAGTATTTTCTTGGCCAAGACAAAGCCATTCATATGCGGGCTGCAGGTCCCGGCATGTGTCTCCTCAAGCTGCTTAGAAGATTTCTTTGCGTCGACACACCTCAGTAGTCCCAAATCGGGAGTTCTTCTATATAGGGTTCCTCCGCTGTGGAAGAAATTGTTGGACAAGCTCCGAAACGTGTGTTTCTATGTATGGTTTGCATGCTTCGGATATTCTCCTTTTGCCAAATATTCTTTGATGTCGTGGAACCAATGTTTCCCGTCAATTTCTTCTTTAACATGAGCACAATATGACGGATGACTATGGATCTTTACTGGGATAGGATCAATGAAGTTCCTGTCTGGATGCTGTATCATTGATGACAAAGTGGCCAATGCGTCGGCGAACTCATTCTAAATCTTGGGAACATGCAGAAACTCTGTCTTCATGAACCCTTTCTTCATTTCCTGCACATGGTGTAGATATGGCAATATATTGGAATTCTTGGTGGCTCACTCTCCTTGTACTTGGTGCATAAGCAAATCTGATACCAGCAACTCCTGAATATTTATGTCAATAGCCATGTTGAGTCTTAGTATGCAAGCTTCATACTCTTCCATGTTGTTGGTGCATGGAAATTTGAGTTTTGCAGATACTGGATAATGATGGCCAGTTTCCGATACCAAACCGGCACCAACGCCGACTCCTTTGAAGTTCGCCGCTCCATTGAAGAACATTCTCCAACCGTCGTAGGACTTATGAATGTCCTCTCCTAAGAATAGTACCTCTTCATCGGGAAAATACATTTTCAGGGGTTTATATTCTCCTTCCACAGGTTTTGAGAAAGATGATATGTCAGTGCTTGTCCTTTGACTGCTTTCTGAGTCACATAAACAATGTCAAACTCACTCAACAAAATTTTCCACTTAGCCAGCTTACCAGTGGGTATGTGCTTCTGAAATATATGTTTTAAGGGATCCATCCTTGATATGAGATATGTTGTAAAAGCACAAAAATAATGCCTCAGCTTCTGAGTTATCCAGGTCAGAGCGCAACAGGTACGATCGAGTAGAGACTACCTCGCTTCATATGGAGTAAACTTCTTACTCAGGTAATTGATAGCCTATTCTTTTCTCCCTGACTCGTCGTGCTGCCCCAAAACGCAGTCGAAAGCTCCATCTAGCACTGCAAGGTAGAGTAGTAGTGGTCTACCAGGATCTGATAGGACAAAGACGGGTGGTGTTGATAGGTACTCCTTGGTCTTGTCGAAAGGTCTTTGACAGTCCTCGGTCAAACTAGTCGCAGCGTCCATCTTCAACATTTTGAAAATTGGCTCACATATAACTGTGGACTGGGCTATGAAACAACTAATGTAGTTAAGCATCCTAGAAAACTCATTACATCTTTCTTACTCTTTGTCGGTGGTAGGTCTTGGATGGATTTGACTTTTGACGGATCCAATTCTATCCCTCGGTAGCTGACGATGAATCCCAGTAACTTTCCGGCAGGAACCTCAAATGCACACTTTGCTGGGTTTAACATCAGGTTGTACTTTCTCAATCTGTCGAAGAATTTCCTCAAGTCCGCTATATTATCCATGTATTTCTTGGATTTAATGATGACATCGTCCACATATACCTCAATTTCCTTATGTATCATGTCATGAAAGATGGTAATCATGGCTCTCATGTAGGTGTCCCCAGCGTTCTTTAGGCCAAACGTCATCATCTTATAGTAGTACACCCCCTAGGTGTAATGAAAGCGTTTTTCTCAGCATCTTCATCGTCCATCCAAATCTGATGATAACCGGTGAAAACATCTACAAAGTACTAGACTTCATTCTTGGCACAATTGTCCATTAAGATGTGTATGTTTGGAAGTGGGAAATCATCCTTTGGGGTGGCTCTGTTGAGATCCCGATAATCGACACAGACTCTAACCTTCCCATCCTTCTTCGGAACTGGCACGATTTTGGCTAGCCAAGTTGGATATTCGACTACTCTGAAGACCTTGGTGTTGATTTGCTTAGTAAACTCCTCTTTGATTTTCAGACTCATATCAGGCTTGAATTTCCTGAGTTTCTGCTTCACTGGCGGACACATTGGGTTAGTGGGAAACTTATGAGCCACAATATATGTACATAACACGGTCATATCATCGCATAACCATGCAAAGATGTCCTCACACTCCTTTAAGATATGTGTGTACTCTTCTTTTCCTTGTGGCACCAATTGAATGCTGATGCAAGTCTCCTTCACATTTTCAGAATCTCCCAAGTTGACTATTTCAGTCTCGTCCAAGTTGGACTTGGGCTTGTTCTCAATGTCCTCTACTTCTATGGCGATTTCCTCAGGTATGACATCCTCTTCTTCTGAATCACAATCCTTTTGTTGTGTTGCCTCATTATATGTCACAGTTTCCAGTTCATCGAGATAGGAAATAGTAATGTTGTATAGATAAAGATATGAGAGAGAAGTGGTAATAGTAAACATTAATTCATTGAAAGTGTCAAACAAATGCGATTTTCAATAATTAAAACAACGTTTTGGAATATTGGAAATATTATTTAAACAAAATGCAAAAAGGGAAATCATCATTTTTTTCTCAGGAAAATAAAATAAATAATGTCGTTCACCCTTGCTACCCCGGGACACGTCGGGCCCTAGATGGTCTGACAGTCTAATTCTTGAGCAATGATCCTCTATCCACAGCTCGGATTGTAGGGCCTTCCTCCTCCTCCTCCTTCTCAACAATCACGCAACAATTCATGTCGTCATCTTCCAGGAATAGGTTCTTCAAGGCGGCCAATGCCTCTTCCTCTTATGATCCCCATATGATGTCATTCTACTGGAAAGTCTGACTCAGGTGCGGTATAAGCTGCTCAAGTGGATAGTGCAGACCACGCCATGGCGGTGATCAGTCTTGATACTCCTGCCAGGTGTATTGATATCCCAGCCCAAAAGTGGTACCATGACGCTTTGGTTGTATTGTCTTAGGGATGCCCTCATGACTTTTACCAAGACCCTTACCAGGCTCATACCCTCTCCAGTTCATCATGCTTTCTATCTTACTATCCCCCCACTTATCTTTTTCGATCACGTTGACCCGCTCGATATGATGGTAAGTCTCTCAACCTAGCCTTCTTCTATTTTCAACCACCGGGATGGTCTGACGGGTGTAAATGTGGTTGCTCTGACGGGTGTAAATGGGGTTGCTCCCATCTCCATGGATAATTACTTCTTGGTGGTTCCAGTCAAACTTCATGGCCTGATGCAAAGTTGACGCTACAGCCCCAGCGACATGTATCCAGGGTCGTCCCAACAATAGATTGTATGATGCATATATATCCAGTACATGGAACTCGACATCAAACCAAGTAGGCCCCATCTGTAGACAAAGATTAATCTCTCTAATGGTAGATCTCTTAGACCCGTCAAATGCCTTCATATTCATAGTCCCTCCTCGTATTTCATACAGGCCTTTGCCCAACCTCTTTAGTGTTCTCAATGGGAAAACATTGAGACGAGATCCCCCATCAATCATAACTCTGTCAATGAAATTTTCTTTGCATTTGCACTGTAATATAGAGTGTCGTATTATGATTTAAACCCTCGGGTGACAGCTCGTCCTCGTGGAAGCTGATTTTGTGGCTTTCCAGCACCTGCCCCACCATGCTATCGATTTCTCCACCAGTGATGTTGTTAGGTACATATGCTTCACTCAACACCTTTAAGAGATCATTCCTGTGTGCTTTTTAATTCTGTAGCAGCGATAAGATAGATATCTGAGCAAGAGTCTTGTTCAAATGATCGATGACTGAATACTCCATCTCTTGCACTTTCCTCCAAAGGTCATCCGGGCATGTTTCAATAACGGGAGGTTTATTGGATGCCTTCTTACTTGATTATCCCAAATATTCTGGTGTATACACTCAACCTGTTCTAGTCATTCCTTGCGCAATGTCGGATTCTTCTATTTTGGTGTTTCCTCTTCTTCTAGCTTCGGCCACATAATCCATGGTACAACCTTGGTGTGAAAAGGCGGTGCGGTCGATACTGTCACTGTAAATTGTGTGGCTACTTCCACCTCAAATGGAAAAGTTGCAGCTACCGACGGTGCTACCTCAACTTCAAATGGAGCCGATACAGTTACCTTAACTTCCACTGGCGATTGTATCTGCACTATAATGGGATTGAGTGTGACTGCGGGTTTATTGAGATCATCACCCTCTTTGATAAGTCCAATTGATCCCTCGGGATACCATTCTTCATCGGTCTCTATTGCATTGATACCTTCACCCCTATGATCTGTGAGGGGGTTGTTGCGGACGTTGGGTGTAGCTTCTTTTCCCTAGATGACCTTACTATCAATTTTGGATCTTATTCTTCAGTGATCGGCACTCATCAATAGTTTGTCCTTTCATGCCAGAATGATATGTACAGGTCTTATTTTGATTGAACTATTTGGATGAGTTCTCCATGGCCATAGTAGGGATATGAGTGACATAACCAGCAGCCTTCAACCTTTCATACAGCTGGGCAATGGGTTTAGTAATGGCAGTGTATTGTTTGGGTGGTATGCGGTCAAAGTTAGGTCGGGGTCTTGGATAGTTTGGATGGGTTGGAGGTGACCGAAAGTGAGATGGTTGGGAATTATATGTGATAGGCAGTGGCTGGTTGGGAATATCTGGGAGGTGATTTTTGAGGTGGTGCGGGGTTCTGGTCGTTTGCATGGTTGATCTCGAGCTCGCCGTGGAGTTCCAGTATTCTTTGTTCGAGCCGTGAAACCGCATTATTTGGGGCTTGAGTACCCCGACCATCAGAAGCTTCTGCATGTTCAACATGTTTATTGTTTTCTTTTCTGGTGCCATTCAAATCATCCATCTTTGCTTTCATTTGCCTTTTGGTGGACTAGAAGGAGGAGAAGATTGAGGACCCATAGATCTTGTGTGATAAGCTGATGATGACAGTATGCACAAACCAACCTTTGGGGAATTAGGAATAATCTAAAAGAAAGAAATAAAAAAAGGTAACCCAAGTCAGTAAAAGTTCTAAAAAGAAAATTTGTTGTATTTAAACACATATTGCGTAAATGTAAATTCGCGTCCTAATTTTGGAGCCTCGTTGTTCCCAAGGTAGGCCTAGTGACAAGTTGATTTGGAGAACTTAAATGCCTATAAATGCCTCATTTCATTAATATAAAAATAGACGAATCCCAAAACGACACTAAGATAATAAAAGATAAGTCACTATTGGCACTTGGACTTATTACATTTCAGAAAAACTAATAAATCTAATCTACTTGGTCCAAGAAGGAACTTCCCTAGACTTGGTCCTCCTAGCTCTATCGATCAGGTTCCCTAGTTCGCGCAGGCCCAACAGTAGGTAGGTTGTGGCTAGATGTCCTCCCTCGCTTCCTTCAGCATTCTGGCAGTCGTCGATCCTCTTTATTATATTTCCCTCCAGCTCTATCAAACCTTGCTCGATATATTCTAACCTTCTATTGGAGGTGATAGCCATCTCCTTCCATTCATTGATCAGTTTCATCTTTGTCTCGTGTATCTCCAGATGTTCAGCCTCGGAGTCATGAATCCTCTTGCGCAATTTGTTGTATTCGACTTGGGTCTCAGCATCTTCATCTATGACCTTGTTTCCCCGACCGATTCCTGGATTCACTATCCCATCTAGTCTATCTTCCAGCCATGCCGGGTAAAAGGGTGCATACCCTGCATGATACTTGTCTGGATCAATGGTGTTCTTCTTCACAATGATTTTTCAGTGCCACATATGATGAGCTTGGCATCTGTAAGGTATGTCGTCATCCTGAAAATCTACTCGGGAATGACTCATCTTTGCAACTCGCGGTACGACCTGCTTCCTGACTGCTTGTATCATAACCCTGATGGGAACATAAGGGTATATCCCCCTTAACCCAGTCAACATTAAGTGAGGAGCGTCCCTAGACCTGATGATGAACTCGTCAGTAGGGAACCATTCAAACATCCACTGGACTTGCTCTCCAGTCAAATTGTCGAAGAACTCCACCCATTCCTTACCACTCTCTTCACATGTTTCTTATCACTCGAGGAAAGATCTTCCCACCAATTCAGTAGTAGTGGTGGTATGTTGCTGACCATGCCGAATCTAGGGACCTCGTGCTTCATTTTCTGCAAAATAAAAAGCTTAGGTTGTTTCCCCCTACTGATTCGACTATTTATACATTCATGATTAGCATATTGGCATTTAGTTCTCCAAAATTAATGCACAAAACGTGGTCTCATCCGTTGGGATTATGGAAACCCTGGTGCACTTTGGATAAGGCTTGTCTTAAAAGGTTATTATGTGGACAACATATTAACTCGGCTAGGTTTGACCATGATGCATGCACAGTTATAATCAGAGTAAGGTTGTTGTGGGGTTCTAGACCGGTACCCTCAAGTGGACAACTTGAGAGGGAAAGGCACAGAACCGTCGATTGCACCGCTGATCGACTAGTTTTACCGCAAATAAGCCTTTCCAAATTTGAAGGATGATATATAGAAAGATTACAACCACTCATCAAGCGTTTCTATAGGATTAATTACGCACGAGTGGAATATGATATTGATCATGATTTATGCAACAGTAAATAGCATGTTGTCATGTATTTTCACGGTAGAAAAACAATAAATGCCATATTTAATAATTGAAAGGCGATTAAGAAAGAAAACAAAGAAACAAGTCAGTTTTGTAGTAAGGAAACAAATACTTGAAAATAAATGATTAAGTTCACATAAAGGGAAAGGGAAAGGGTGAACATTTAACAACAGAGTAAAGCATGCTTAGCCTAATTCACAAAGCAAATTTTTTATGGTAAAAGCCTAAACCCCAGCAGAGTCTTCATGTTGTCGCGCCCCCTTTATCCTTCAAGGAGTCCGGGTTTCGAAATTTTTTGGGACAACTCATTTCCTTTTGGGAAAAGGGTATGGAATTTGAAGAATCGTCACGTAACGGATTAAGGTGTGTTAGGGCACCTAATGCAAATAACTCAAAAAAATCGGTTTACGTTACCAAAGATTGGGTAAGGGCTCGAAATTACCTTGAGGGGAAGGTGTTAGGCACCCCTCGAGGTCCACAACGGTGGGTCCCGGAAAAAATCATTTTGTGAATTAGTCATTAAGGAAATAAAAAGTTTAAACACACAAGAACTAAAAAACAGGCATATAGGCGTCCTAGTTTTATTAGCCTATAGGATCACTTCTATGCAATACCCGATATGCTTTCCTCAATTAGAGGTGTTACGCGTGGCATTAATGCACATGTCATCCTATAATTTACTACCCAATTACCCTACCCTTAATGGTTATATAAACAATTATAATTAAACGTACTATATGTGTGCATAACCCGTCCCATACTTACGGTCCTGGAGGTGTTTAGGACTTCTAGTTAAGGTGGATCTAGACTCTCCTAATGTGATTAAAAGGGAAAAATCTAAGCGACAAGCAAAATAACTAGGTCTGTTATATAAAGGAACAATTAAAGGCCCACATTTACCTCCACAAATAAACAAGTAATTGCACGTCTCAAACAACAGTATTTCAGATACTTTAAATGTTCTAAACCAGGATATCTAGGTGAGCACAAAGCAGAATATATGCAACATTTTATTAAAGCGAGGCAGTGGAGACCTAATCAGTTTGCCTACTGATTTTAGGGCTTGCTGAATCTAGCCAGTTCACAAATAGTTAAATGAAGCACAATTTTACAATTTGCAAGATTTTTGTTGTCCTACAGGCTTTCCTAGGCATGGATCGGATATGTCCTATAAACATGATATCTAATTGTTTATCAGAGTCATAATAAACTAATAAATGATTTTAATAAGGCATCTTGGATCATTATTGTAAAGACCCGTAAAAGTTTTAACTAAAAACGATGCCCGGATAGGTCCCCCTGTTGATATAACTGTAGGAATTCTTAAATCGGACCATTTTGGAGTGAAAAGTACCCCAGGACTTATAGGATTTTATTTCTCAAATTTGTGTGGATCTGCGGTCCACTATGCGATCGCAGATCAGGTATGCGGAACGCATAATGGTCGCATACTTGGACATTATGTTGTCCATTTTGAGGACAACTATGTGGCCCAAAATGCGATCGCATTTCATGAATGCGGGTCGTACAGTTGTCGCATTCATGATCATGGGTTTTGCGTAGGGAGTTATGCGGCGCACTATGCAATTGCATAACATGTATGCGGACCGCATAGTTGCCGCATACCTGGGCAGTATGCTTCTCTTTTTGGCCCAGCTGAGGGCCAATTATGCGGTAGGTTTGCGGACTGCACAACCAGAATGTGATCGCATTCCGGACTACAAACATGCATTAGTGCTTCTCATTTTTAATTTTAAAACCCCACCCCCAGCCTAATAAAACACCCATCCCCTTCATTTTTAACTATAGTCTGGTAAATTAGAGAGAAGCAAGAGTGAGTTCTTGAGAGAGAAAGTCCCCACCTTCACCAATTTTATTCTCCATCGTAACTCAGACCTGGAATTGATCGAGTAAGACGTCATCTTCTTCACCATAAGAGGTAAGCTTCCACCCCATTACCCTTAGTTCTAAAATTCTAGTTGAAACGAAACACACATAAGTTAGTTCTTGGAAATGGGGTTAAGAGTCTTGCATTCATGTAATTAATTTACCGTAATCTAGTAACGGGAAGTAGGTTAGAGTAATCTTCCACTAAAAAGGGGTTATGAAATCTAAAGGAACACATAACATTTGATAAAATGCCCAAATGAGTTCAAGACATGTTCATGATTCCTAATTCTAAGTTTAAATGTGTCACATTGTGAATTAGATTTAAGATGCTAGAGGGTCCGGTGATTTGTGATAGAAATTAAGGAAAAATCCCAACTCGAGGTATGTATGGCTAACTCTAATCTTCATAGGATAGACTCGTTAGTGTCTGCTTTCCATGTACAATTCTCTTGTGGATTATCTATGGAATTTATGTGTTCTGCGTGCCTGATTGAGAAATCCTTGCTTCCATGTTGTTCCATGTTACTACCATGTTGTTATGCTAGTTGAGTGTATAAATTATGATCATCATGTTCCCTCTCTTACTATGTGTGCGATCCACTTATGTGATGGGTGTGGTAAATGTGAAAGGTTGGATTAATATGAAGTATGAATTAAGATATTGTAATGATTTGAAAATACAAATCAAGAGGTTGAATTGATATGAAACATGAATCAATGGATTGGGTTGTTATGGAATATGAAATAAAGGATTGGATTGACATGAAATATGAATCAATAGATTCTAATGATATGAAAGATGAATCAATGAATGAAATGATGTTTGATGGGAATCAAAATACGGAAAATGATAAAAGTGACAAAAAATATCCATGAATCGACATGAGAATGTCCTAGGGTGAGATGGCCTATCCGATCGGGCCGAGATCACACTTCATGCTGTACACATGGAGACATGAAATTGTGATATGATGATGATTATAGCCTCCCTAGTTCATTTGAGATGGTCTAGTCGGTCGGGAAGTGCCCGGACTCCGTGTGAATATGCCACAGTGGTGATATGAGATGTGATGATATTTGGGCCTCACCTAGGATGGATTAGCCGATCGGAAAGAGATCGGACTCCATGTGACAACGACACGGTGGATCAGTAATAATAATAAAAAGACGAACTTAAAAGAAAATTAACCAAAAGATGGCAAAACGGGATGGGGGATGTTGAAATTCTTGTTTGTGTTTTCCCTTGCTTCGGTGAATCGTTGTATGATGTCTCTATTTGTGACTTTGATTGTTGATGTTTATCCTATCTAGAGTAGGTTTGTTCATACATACTAGTACTATTCAATGGTACTAACGTCCCTTTTGCCGGGGGCGCTGCATCTTTTATATGGATGTAGGTGGTTCTGTAGCAGGTAGTGCTGATCGCCGATAGTGGTGTTTTCCCCTCCTTCCTTCCAGCAGTTCTGGTGAGCCTCACTTCCTCTCGGGGCCGTTTGTAGTTCATGTTGACTTTCTTTTGTATATGTTGTTTCTTGGAGGTATAGCTGGGACCTTGTTGCCAGCAAGTCCATATACACTTCTCCGTTCTCTTAGAGGCTCCATAGACATTATGTAGGTTGTAAATATATTTTGGGTAGTTGTTGTACTTACTCGTTATCTTGGTCCCGTATCAGGGATGTTGTATTTAGTATGTATATTTTGGAAAGATCAAATGTTGAAACGTTAAAAGAGGAAGAATGGACTTTATGTTGTGAATACACGTTTTGATTGTCTCTTGCTATTTTATATAAGTAATGTATGCTATAACCACGGGGAAACGCGTCGGGTAGGAAAGGAAAATCAGGTTCGCTTGACCGTGTTCATTCGGTTAGGCGTCGGTCCCATCCCTCGATTTTGGGGCGTAACAAACTTGGTATCAGAGCCTATGGTTTAAAGTGTCCTAGGATATCTCGGAGTCGTGTCTAGTAGATCCCTTCTTGCCGGTGTGTTGTTGACAACATATATAATTAGGGGGCTGCATGGACATTTAGGAATACTACTCTTCATTGTTATTATGTATCGTGCAATAGAGTGAAAGGTGAGGTTGTTTCTCTCTAACTCGTGCATTGTTTCAACTTTCAGTAAATGGCACCCAGGAAGAAAGCTCGGCTCGGCCTAGAGGCCGATGCCACCACAAGTGTGGCCATAAATTCTCAATATGTTGTTGCGGGTGTGGATAATATCCCGACCATGAATCATCTTGACTCCTCCGTTCCTGGCCAGACTATTCCAGCTCCTGCTCCAGCGGAGGGTGCTACGATCCCTCCCGCTTATATTCCTGATCCTCCTTCAGCCCCAGATTCCAGTCCCAGTATTTCTTATGGGGACCTCAGGAGAGCTATTCATATGTTGACGCAGCTGGTAGCCTCTCAGGCCCAAAGATCAAATATTGACCCCGCATCCCCTAGTGAACAAGGGGATTCTTCAGGTTCCGGGGTCAACTGGTTTCTTCAGTTAGCCCTTCCAAAGTTCACAGGTACTGACCTAGAGGCTGATCCTCAGGATTTTATCAATGAGATGTACAAGACTCTTCGAGTCATGCGTGCTACTGAGACAGAGGGGGTAGAGTTGGCCTCCTATCGTTTTAAGGGAGCGGCATACTCTTAGTTCGAGATGCGGGAGGATTCCCGTGAGGAGGGGAGCCCTCCGGCGAGATGGGGTGAGTTTGTGAATGCTTTCATGGATCATTTCTTGCCTTCCAAGACTAGGGCAGCCCGTGCTACAGTGTTTGACGTCCTAAAACAGGGTAATAGGAGTGTGTGGGAGTACCATATAGAGTTTGTTGGCCTTTCCAAGTATGCTATCCAAATGGTGCCGACTATGGAGGCCAGAGTTCGTCGGTTTGTATAGGGCCTTGGTCCCTTAGTTGTCAGTGAAGCTGCTACAACTGCTCTGCTTTCAGATATAAACTATGGGAAGATTGTGGGATTCGCCCATGCCATAGAGGCTCGGAAATTTAAGATAAGGATGGAGCGAGAAGGTAGTAGTAGGGCCCGGTCAACAGGCAACCCTGGGAGTTTATTTGGAGGAGGGAGACCAGTCTTTGGGAGAGGGTCATCAAGGCCATCCCAGTCATATGCCCAGTCTACAGCTAGTGCCCCGCCACCAGTTCGTCATCATCATCATCAGCAGGGAGGTCATTTTGGGGCCAGTTCAGGTAGCAGGGGGTTCCCTCAACCGGGTCGTTCAGGTGGGAGATTCCAGCAGCAACAGAGGGCCATATGCCCCAAGTGTGAGAGATTTCATTCTGGTCCATGTTATTTGAATAGGCCAGTATGTTATGGGTGTGGGGTGAGGGGTCACATTCAGAGAGACTGCCCTTCATCCAGCCAGGGGGCAGGTAGGGGTGTCGCCCAGCCATCCAGTTCTTCAGCTGCTACATCCTCAACATGCCCTCCAGCCCGAGGCCATCCATCACCAGCAGGGCGTGGTGTAGCTATGGGTGGTGCACGGGGTCGGGGAGGACCCAGTCGGTTCTATGCCCTGAGTGGTCGTTAGAGTGCGGAGGCTTCTCCAGATGTTGTTACAGGTATTCCGACTGTTCAATCTCATGAGGTGTATGCTTTTATTGATCCCGTATCTTCCTTATTATATGTCACTCCTTTTATTGCTTCGAGTTTTTGGATAAAACCCGAACAACTCCATGAGCCGTTCTCAGTGTCGACTCTGGTTGGTGAATTTATTGTGGTCGCGCGAGTCTATAGGTATTGTGTTGTCACGGTGCGTGGTGGGGATACCACGGGGCGATATTATTGAACTAGGAATGGTAGAATTTTATGAAATTATGGGGATGGATTGGCTCTATTGGTGCTTTGCTAAACTCGTCTGCCGAACTACAATTGTGAGGCTTGCGTTTCCTGATGAACCAGTTATTGAGTGGGAGGGGAATAATATCGTTCCAAGAGGTAGGTTTTTTTCTTACCTTAAGGCCTCAAAGATGAATAGAAAAGGGTACATCTACCAGTTGGTTCGGGTTGTGGACACCACTTCATAGGTGCCTGCTCCTGAGTCCATGCCTATTGTAAATGAATATCTTGAGTTTTTTCCAGATGAGCTTCTTGGGATTCCACCAGATAGAGAGATCAATTTCAGGATTGATGTGTTTCCAGATGCGCAGCCAATATCTATTTCACCGTACAGGATGGCGCCAGAAGAATTGAGAAAGTTAAAGGAGCAGTTGAAAGATCTTTGATACGCTCAAATTACACCTTAAAATAGTGTAAAGCGATCAAAGTGAAATATAGTAACCCAACAAGGTTGGAGTCGAATCCCACATGGAATAGGCGAGAAATAATTACTTTGGTAGTGTGAATCTTAACTCAAATTGTATTTCTATTCCGTTAATGTAACAAGAATATGGGAATTGATTGTACGATAATTTAATTGAAATAGTGACAAGTATGATTAATTAAAGTTGTAATTAATGTGATTAACTAAACCAATGTTATGTCCCCTTCAATGAAATGTAATGCTAATAGGTATTAATATGATATATTTCAAATGGAAGGTCCTTTAGATATGAAAATGATTTCTAAATGACTACCCAATATTTTCCAATAGTTGGGTAGTATTTTCTCTTTATGATTTTTCCAAATATAAAAGAGTTGCAATGAATAGCAACCACTTAATTCCAAATAAAACCCACTTATTCCTAAGTGATTCTACTAAACAAGGTTTAAAGCCTTGAGTCTTTGATATTTACTCCTACCAATCCTAACTCACTTTTCCAAGTAAAGAAAGACTTTAATGGCACTTGTTAATGTTTGCAACCACCAACAATCAATGAAGAATGAGAAGAAAAAACATATCAACCAACCATTATATATATATATATATATATATTCAAAGTTAAATACCCAATAATATAACACCCATTTAGGGTCCACAACCTTAGTATTTAAAGCTAGCTACTCATGCTTAGAGAAAAAAAAAGGAGAGTAATAAATGTCATAAAGCTTACAAAATACAAGAATCTTCACTTATAAAGCTTCCAAAAGAGAGGAATATTCAATGTGTGTATTGCAACTCAGAAACCAAACAAGAATGACCCACAAAACTCCAATAAATCTATTTATAGTGGGCTAAAACTCGGGGTTACAAACGGACAAAAATACCCTTCCAGGTCGACTATGCGACCGCATTCCTGTCGCATAACAGGAGTACGATTCGCATTCTCTACAAATCCATCGCAGATTGAAACCCTAATCTCCAAGTACTCGTCGCATTCTTGTTATTCGGTCCGCATTATTGATATGTGACCGCATAGCAGCATCGCATTTGGATTCATCATCTTATATAGGAAGTTTTGGGATCTATTATGCGGTCCGAAACGTGTTATGCGATCGCATAATGGATCGAGTTTCTTTCACTTGGTTTGGCCAAACTAACTGTGGAGCTTTGCGGTCGACATGAGAATTATGCGGTCCGCATGTTAGATATGCGGTCCACATTGTCAAATCTGCGATCGCATTTTTCCCTTTTCTTATCCTTTTTCAGCTTTTTGATCTGTTTTTCATGTCTTTGAGTCCTCAAGCCTCATGTACTGCAAAACATCAAAATTTCATAAGTATAAAATATAAATGCACTTAAAAGCAAGCTAAAATCTCAATGTGGTATTGAATGTGCCGAAAGTCCCCGGCACATCAACACCTCCAACTTAAACTCTTGTTTGTCCTCAAGCAACTAAAACGACTCTATCCTAACCTAAACTCAAACTAAAAGACCGGAAACAATAATGACAATGTACGGTGTTAATTGTCAGTACCACAAGCATGCATTTTCGTTTATTTACCCTTCATAAACAGTCACTGTTATTTACAAGGAAACAAATCAACTCGTGAACTTTAAGCCTCGACCAATTTGACAAAATGTTACTCTCAGCTGAGCACATTTGCATCAGACTTCAAGAACTCAATTTCTGTCAAACTTCACAGCTCATGTGCCCTTACCAGAAAGAAGGTACCAACTCACAATAATTACAAAGACAACAAAAAGGGACATATTTACAAAGACACTCACTCTCACAAAGAGTTTCAAGTGTTACAACACATCATACCATAGGCTTGCCCTTATTTTTATTTGTTGCCTATTTAAGAATATTCGGTTGGAGATTCCATAAGGACTTTTAAGCTTGTAATGTAGGCTTAGGGAAAGGTTTTATAATCATTTGGGTACAAGTGACTACACCCTCATTGAACACTACTCACATTTTTCTCTTTCAATGCCCTTTGCTTTTTTTTTCAAACCACATAGCCCTTATTGGATCCT
>ML274921.1:14047-55659 GCA_005239495.1 Nicotiana undulata | reverse complement strand
GATATATTTATGTAACATTTGGCTAGTTTCGAGTCCTTGGGTGACGAGTTCAGAGTTTCGGGCGATTTCTTGACCCGGGGAGTAGGTTCGACACGAGGTGAGTCTCCTTTCTAAACTTATAAGAGGGAATTGTCCTCGTAGGAGATTTAAATGCTATGATTTAAATGTTTGTGGGGCTACGTACGTACAAAGTGACGAGAGTCCGTACGTAGCGGCTATTATTGTTATGTCCGGGTAGTTACGCCCACATCATGCCTTGTGTTCTTCCTCATAATGAATTATATGTTATGAAATCATGTTATATGTAGTTTGTTTCCTTGATATTTATGGAATTTAATAATTGGAAGGAATTGTTTATGGAAAGTAATTTAAAAGGAATATTGTGTGTGCATGTGATCGCTTCGCAACTTACATTCCGCGAGCGGAGTGTTATTTTCTCCCACTCTCATGGGAGCGGGCCATACGCCACAACAGATTGAAATAGGTACTTATGGTTCAGGCCGTTCGACCCTCGATAGTGCACAAATATGAATATTATGATGGCTTAGGCCGGTTGTCCTTATCCCATATGCGCATGTTAGATTGTTAATGATTTCATGGATACTGAAATGACAGATATTTGGGGGAAAATGATGTAGAAAGTGTTAATTACTTCAAGTTCTTATTTGAGTTGCCATTACCTTAAATGATACTGTTCTTTCATTCTTGTATGCCCATTGCTGTTATCATACCTTGTTAAATTATATTGTTGGACCCTAGTGAGTGTCAAGTCGACCTCTCGTCACTACTTCTTCGAGATTAGACTGGATACTCACTGGGTACATATTTATTATGTACTCATGCTACGCTTCTGTACTTAATTGTACAGGTTCTGAGGCTGGTGCATCTGGTTATCCGACCAGGGCGGGATTTCTGAGTATAGACTGGACCTGACTTCACGGTGAGCTGCTTCTCCTGACAATCCTCGGCAACACCATGGAAATTCTTTTGTCATTTCCTGTCTATTTCTTCCAGACAGTGGGATAGTATATTATATCTTTTTTGTATATTTTGTTAGTATGCCCGTAGGACTTGTGACACTAGTTCCTGGAACACACGTGGTAGTTATTATGGATTTCGGGTCTGTATATATATTGGATCATGCCTCTTTATGAGTGCTTTTGGTTAAAACTAGTTAATTTACCTTTTCAATTAATGTTTTGAACTTTAAAACTTGGCACATGTCGGAATGTTTAATCAAATAAGGAAAATCCTTAGAAATTTGGGTGTTGGCTTGCCTGACCCCGGTGTTAGGCGCCATCACGACCTGAGTTAGGATTTTGGGTCGTGACAGGGTGCCCATGTCTATCATTTCTGATCGGGGTATGCAGTTGTCTTCGCAATTTTGGAGAGCAGTTCAGCGTGAGTTGAGTACCCGAGTAGAGTTAAGTACAACATTTCACCCTCATACTGACGGGTAGTCTGAGCGTACTATTCAGATATTGGAGGATATGCTCCGCGCTTGTGTTATTGACTTTGGAGGTTCATGGGATTAGTTCTTGCCATTACCGGAGTTTGCTTATAATAATAGTTATCAGTCGAGCATTCAGATGACTACTTATGTGTCACAACCCAAATTCCCAACCTTAGGGATTGTGATGGCGCCTAACACCAAACTTGCTAGGCAAGCCAATGTTAGAATTCGATTAACTACTTTGCATGATTTATCCATTTAGACATAATAAAATAATCTAAAGTAAACTGAATCTACTGGTTATCGACAATTAGTTTTCAAAAGATAAAATAATAAGCATTTGAATAAAACAAACCACGAGCTAACTATATGAATAAATCTAGAAGTACCCCAGAGTCTTGTGTCACAATTCACGAACTGCTAAAGAATACTACAAATACTGGGCTGAAAGGAATAGTACAACTGTTCAGAATATAATAAATTAGTTTTATAAAAATAGGAGAAGACTCTCGGGATCTGCGAACACCGACAGATATACCTCGTGTCTCAGAGTAAATAGATGGGTGCTCTAACAATCTCTACTACTGGCTAGTACCTGGATATGCACAAAAGAATGCAGAGTGTAGTATCAGTACAACCGACCACATGTACTGAGTAAGTGCTGAGCCTAACCTCGACGAAGTAGTGACATGGCTACGACGGGGCATTAACAATATAGCCTGTGACAACATAATTAATAAAGCAAGGAAGGAATTCTAAACAAATAAACAAACACGCACAATAATAAAATAACTCAGCCGCCTTTTTCAGGTCTCAGCTATACCCAATAATCAAGTAAATCTCCAAGTTTCCGAACTTTACTTTAAGGTAATCACATGTACGATCTATAAGAAAAATTGTAGAGAAAAACAAGAATTTCCAAATCACTTAAAATTTAAAAATCAGTAAAACATCATTATTCCCCTTATTCACTGTCGTGTTGCGGCGTGCAACCCGATCCCACCTATTCACAATATCACAATCAATGAATTCACCCGTATCACAATCAATTATCCACCCTTATCACACCAAATTTTGTTTCAAAAATTTCAAACAAAAAACAGTATAACCCGTAAGCTTTTAAACAATATCATCCCACAATAATATCTGCCCGAATATATGTAATCACCGTGACATGTCAACCCAACTAAGTCTTTACGTACCATGATTGAATCATGTTTGACATGCCATTTGGGTGGTGCATAGATACTCGTCACCTCACCTATACACCACGCCCATGCATTTCACATAGCAAACACGTGGGGATTCCTATTCCCTCAAATCAAAGTTACACCAAACACTTAATTTATTGAAAAACATGATTTTTCCTAAGTTCTCTAAAAAAAATATGAAAACCCGACCCCGGGCCTGCTTGGTCTAAACTCGGGGATCGGACCAAATTACGTTTACCTATTCACCCACGAACCCAAATATACTATTAGTTTCGAAATTCGACCTTAATTTGATATAAAAATTTGATTTTTACAAAATTCCTTAATTCTACCCAAACCCTCAATATTTACCATGAAAATCTTTGTTTTTGCTTTAAAAGTGATGAAAAACAGTGAGGAGTTGAAAGAACAAAGTTTAGAATTGATTACCTATGACTTGGAGATGATAATTGGTGAAGAACATAGTTCCTAGGGCTGTGGGGTTAGAAAATATGGTGAAGAAGAAGGTCTGCCCGTTTTTGAAAGACTTTTTATACTGCTGGGCATTTAGACCTTCGCGTTCGCAGCCCCCTGACCGCGTTCGCGTAGGGTCCTGGCCCCAGACCTATGCGTTCGCGTATGTAGGGGTGCGTTCGCGTAGCTTTAGGTCTCTCGGTCTCCGCATTCGCGAGTGGTGATGTGCGTTCGCGTAAGCCAAATGACCCCCCTCCCAGGTCCAAATTAAGCTATGTGTTCGCGGGACCCAAACTGCGTTCCCACAACACAAGGAGGAGGGCACACTGTTATACTCTATGCGTTCGCGACTAAGGCTATGCGAACGCATAGGGTAAAATGCCTGGACACCATAAAATGGAAAACCATCAATTCTCTTTAAGTGTAAAACACCCGGTGGCCTATCCGAACTCACCCGAGCCCTTGGGGATCTAAACAAAACATGCACGCAAGTCTAAAAATATCATACGGACTTGCTCGTGCGATCAAATCATGAAAATAACATGTAAAACTATGAATTACACCTCAAAACTCATCATTTTCATCAAGAACACTTAAAGTTCATAACTCTTCAACCAGATGTCCGAATCACGTCAAACGAACTCCATTTTTCACCAAATTTCACAGTTAACCTTTCAATGTCATAACAAATCTGTATCGGGCTCCGGAACCAAAATACGGGCTCGATACCAATTATTTCAAACATTAATTCTTTTCTTTATTTCATAAACATTTCGGCAAAATAATTTCTTTCAAAAATTGATTTCTAATCCTTGGGACCTCGGAATTCATTTACGGGCATACGCCTGGGTACCATATTTTACGAAGGATCTCCCGGGATCATCGAAACACGGAACTGGGTCCGTTTATTCAAAAAATTGACCAAAGTCAACTTTTATCAAATTTAAATTCTAGAAATCACTATTTCTCATATTTCACATAAAAACATTCCGGTTTCACGCTCGGACTACGCACGCAAATTCAGGTATTTAAAATTAGTCTTTTTTGTGACTATTAAGCATGGAACAGAGTCTAAATTTATAAAATGACCGCTTGGGTCATCACAATCTCCATTTCTAAAACACGCGTTCGTCCTCGAACGAACATAGAATGTTACCTGAATTGGCAAACAAGTGTGGATATCTACTCTGCATGTCCGACTCGGACTCCCAAGTGGCTGCCTCAACAAGATGGCCTCTCTAATGCGCTCGAGTTGAATGATTACTCTTAGACCTTAACTGACGAACCTGCCGGTCTAAAATGGCTACCGACTCCTCCTCATAAGTCAAGTCTTTGTCCAATTGGACAGAGATGAATCTAACATGTGGGACGGGTCACTATGATATTTCCGGAGCATAGATACATGGAAAACCGGATGAACTAAGGATAACCCTAGAGGCAACGCAAGTCTATAAACTACCTCCCCCACTCTATCAAGAATCTCAAATGGCCCGATATTCCTAGGGATCAACTTACCCTTCTTCCCAAATCTCATAAAACTCTTCATGGGCAACACACGAAGCAATACTCTCTCCAACCATGAATGCACATCACGAACCTTACGATCGGCATAACTCTTTTGCCTAGACTGAGCTGCACGAAGTCTCTCCTGAATAATCTTGACCTTATCCAAGGCCTCCAGACCTAAGTCTGTACCCAATAACCGAGCCTCTCCCAGCTCGAACCATCCAACTAGCAATCTGCACCATCTACCATATAATGCCTCATAAGGAGCCACCTGAATGCTCGACTGTAACTATTATTATAAGCAAACCCCGCTAACGGAAAGAACTGATCCCACGAACCTCCAAAGTCAATAACGCAAGCACAGAGCATATCATCCAATATCTGAATGGTATGCTCGGACTGTCCGTCAGTCTGAGGGTGGAATGTTGTACACAACTCTACTCGGGTACCTAACTCACGCTGAACTGCCCTCCAAAAGTGCGAAGTAAAATGCGTACCCCGATTAGAAATGATAGACACGGGCACACCATGAAGGCGAACTATCTCCCGAATATATAACTTAGACAACCGCTAATTCCGTGTGATTTTACCTTGTTATAGTCACTAGGGTTTCTGATTTTTCTCCTAATATGTGTTTACTCTGTATAATCTATGCTGATTCTTAAACAAGTACTACTCATATTTTTGAATCCCTAATTTCATGCAATTGATTTCCTTTAATTGATTCCTGTGATAATCTTTACGTCTATCAGTTATTTCTTGTCTTAATTACTATCAATTGATTCTTACAGTAGTGCTTTAATGAACCTGCCCCCAATTCCCCACTCTGTGCTTACTATGTACGAAATATTTCCTTATTTTTCTATACATGATTACTTTCCTTACTTGTAACATTTTCTTACCGTTTGAAGAGTTAACTCCCTTAATTAAGGAAGTACTCATACTATTCTGATACTGATTGATTTTGAATCCCTTTGATTACTGCTAGACTCTGCTTTACACCTTATTTGCTACTGTTTTCAAAGCTATATATACCCCCACCTCTTATTTTTCAAAAGGACACAAACATAAACTAATCTGTGCACTCTCTCTCAAAATTAAACTTACTCTCTCTCTATTATTTCTTCTATGCTACTCGCTACTGATCTGAGTTAGCTGGTTGCAAGCTAAGGCTAACTATTGTTCATCTCCTACATTCTGCTTTGTGTTATTGTTTTCTACACTCTACTGGTATGTCCTAATTTAGAATTCGTTCCTCAAACCAACATGCCTCTATTATTATTCTTTGTATTCCTGCCATGCTTTTATGTCATGACCCAAAATCCTAACTCAGGTCGTGATAACGCCCAACAGCGAGGTCAGGCAAGCCAACACTAATTTCACTAAGAGTTCTGTCTTAATTGATTAACCATTTCATCATATACCAAGTTAACAAGTTAAAACTTAATATCGAAAGATAATTAACCAGTTTTAATCCAAAAGTAGCCATGAGGAGGCTTGAGAAAAAAATATATAGCTGGTGTAGTTGCCCAGCCGCAGGTGTGACCGTAGGTGCGGTTGCCCAGCCGCAGGTGCGAGACTGCTCCTGCGGTCCCAGCCTCGCAGGTGCGCAACGTCCGCAGGTGCGGACCATTTTTTCCCGCAGGAGCGGGACTGTAGGTGCGAGCCCCAACTCCGCAGGTGCAAACCTAGCTCCCCCGGACATTTTCCGCAGGTGCGGCCACTTCCTCGCAGGTGCAGGACCGCATGTGCGGTCCCAGAGTTGCAGGTGCGAAAACCCCTGTAGGCAGCCTGTATTTAAATGTCAAAACACGGATTTCCTTCATTTGTTTCTCACTCAACCTCCATTAAAGACCTCTCAAGCTTGGGGAAAACCTGCCCACGACCAAGTCCACCAAAGGTGAGTAATTTTACTCTGTTTGTCTAGTCTAATTAACAAGGGAATTAGCTAATAAATCTTAGTAAAACCTAGATTTGGGGTAGTAAATAGGATTTTTCTTGGGAATTTGGTGAACTATTCAATTCATGTTATGAATTAAAGTATAAATCACGTAATCATGATCCTTAGGCTTCGGGTAAGTGATTCCTTCGAGAATATTCGAAACTCGAGCGCGTGGGCCCGGAGTTGAAATTCCATAATCCTTCTAGAATGCCTAAATTTGGGTTTATTGGTTGATTCTTCTTCTTTGAACTTAAATTGATTCGATTACGCTATATTTGGTTAGTTGCGAGCTGTCGAGGGTAGATTTCGGAGATTCAGGCGCATCCTTGATCCGAGGGTTGATTTCGTCGCAAGGTGAGTCTCCTTTTCCAACCTCGTAAGGGAGAAATGTCCCCATAGGTTCCTTATTTATTATGTATACATGTTATGGGGGCCGCGTACGTACCTAGTGACGAGAGTCCGTACGTGGCGACTATATTGCTATGTCGGGTAGCGTTAGGACTCACGAGCATGCCTCTATGTGCCTTATTCGTACCTTGTATGTATTGTAAGTTGTGATTGTTGTTGAGTGACATGGAAAGGTGAAATATTATGATTTCAATCCCAGTTGGCTCCAGTGGTACTGGCACGGTCCTGTGGGGTTCACTGTTGAGTCGGTGCACATATAATCTTATATATATAAATATTTATTTATCATAATCGAGTCTGCACAGTAGTCGCAGGTAAGATTCGCGATCGTGGGTATCTTATCATTATCGAGTCAGCACACGAGTCGCAGGTAAGATTCGCGATCGTGGGTATCTTATCATTATCGAGTCAGCACACGAGTCACAGGTAAGATTCGCGATCGTGGGTAACTTATCATTTTCGAGTCACACGAGTCGCAGAAAAGATTCGCGATCGTGGGGAGCTTATCATTATCGAGTCAGCACACGAGTCGCAGGTAAGATTCGCGATCGTAGGGATCTTATCATTATCGAGTCAGCACACGAGTCGCAGGTAAGATTCACGATCGTGGGTAGCTTATTATTATCGAGTAAGGACACGAGTCGCAAGTAAGATTTGCGATCGTGGGGAGCTTATCATAATTGATTGAGCACACGAGTCGCAGGTAAGATTCGCGATCGTAGGGATCTTATCATTATCGAGTCAGCACACGAGTCGCAAGTAAGATTTACGATCGTGGGGAGCTTATCATTATCGAGTCAGCACACGAGTCGCAGGTAATATTCGCGATCGTGGGGAGCTTATCATTATCGAGTCAGCACACGAGTCGCATGTAAGATTCACGATCGTGGGGAGCTTATCATTATCGAGTCAGCACATGAGTCGCATGTATCATTCGCGATCGTGGGTAGCTTATGACCACCCTTATGACTTCGGCCGGTTGTCTTGTTTTGGTATTGTATTATCACTTGAGTCTGAGTCACACATAGTGAGATTGACAGGTATTGTGTAAATGGAGGTTCGGCACTTGCAGGTCATTTTCAGCTGTTACTTGATTACATTATTTGCTTATGTACTTGTTGATTTCTGCTTCACATGACTACTGTTTTAGCCACATCTCTTTTTGTATTATATTGGTGGACCTTAGTGTGTATCTAGTCGACCTCTCGTCACTACCCCTTCGAGTTTAGACGGGATACTCACTGGGTACATATTTATTTATGCACTTATGCTGCACTTCTTCTTCTTCTGTACTTGATTGTACAGGTCCGGAGGCTGGTACATCTGATTATCAAGCCGATGCTAGATACTGGTTTGTGTGATTAGACTTCACGATGAGTTGCTCTTCCTGGCGACCTCCTAGCAGCACCCTGTAGTTCCTTTGTTATTTTCCCCATCTATTTCATCCAGACTGTGGATTTGTATATATATATATATGTATCTTGTATATTCCGCTAGTTGCCCGTGACACTCGTGACGCTAGTTCCTGGCACACACATAATGTATATTTTGGGTTTTGGGCTGTATATCCATACATATGTTTTATTTCGGCCATATATTGTTATGATTTTATTTTCATATCAAGCTACTATCATGTTTAATTGTTTAAAACTGGTAAATATTGACTTATTTAATCACATACGAAGGGTTACACCTAATGTAATTTATATTGGCTTGCCTAACCCCGCTGTTGGGCGCCATCGCGACCTAAATTAGGATTTGGGTCGTGACAACGTGGTATCAGAGCCTTAGGTTCAAGTAGTCCCACGAGTCACGACCAGACCCAGTAGAGTCTTGCGGATCGGTACGGAGACGTCTGTACTTATCTTCAGGAGGCTATAGGGTGTTAAGAAAATCCTCTTTGTTCATATCCTATCGTGTAACCGACGATGTACTCAAATTTGATCTTCTA
The DNA here is from genome assembly GCA_005239495.1 of Nicotiana undulata. Taxonomy (NCBI): domain Eukaryota; kingdom Viridiplantae; phylum Streptophyta; class Magnoliopsida; order Solanales; family Solanaceae; genus Nicotiana; species Nicotiana undulata. The sequence continues at coordinate 46,735 of ML274921.1, read as the reverse complement.
CTCTCTCACATATGGAAGGACGCGTACTTCTCATGTTCTTGATCCGGGAGAGGCTGCTACCCTTGCCACTCGAGGCCCTGGTAGGGGCAGGGGTAGGGCACCTGCCCGAGGCAGGGGACGAGGGCGTCCCAGAGCTGTACTAGTTGCACCACTTGAGGATCCTATTATCGAAGAGCGGGATGAGTTGCCTCCCGTTGCTTCTGCTCCAGCGGACTTTATGACGGCGCCATGCTTCTAGGAGGTCATGGGCCGCATGTTGAGATTCATGGACACCATGTCCCAGGCAGGCGTACTTCCAGCAGATCCCACCACTTCCCAGGCGGGAGGGGGAGTTCAGACCCCTACCGCTCAGGCCACCGGGCAGGAAGCAGCACATCACACTCCGGGTACACCGCCCATGGGTGGAGTTCAGCCTATAGTAGCACAGCCAGATCCCAGACCAGTTGCAGAGGGCGACTAACAGAAGATGCTAGATAGATGGACCCGTCTTCACCCTCCAGTCTTTGGGGGTGAGCGGGGTGAGGAAGCCCAGGATTTCATTGACAGATGCAGGGACAGACTACACAATATGAGGATATTGGATTCTCATGGGGTAGACTTCACTACATTTCATCTTGAGGGTCGAGCTCGCTGCCGGTGACAGTCATATGTTCTTAGCAAGCCAGCAGATTCTTCTCATATCATGTGGAGTCAGTTTACCTCAGCTATTTCTGGATAGATACATTCCTCCTTCTGAGAGAGAGGAGCTTCGGGGTCAGTTTGAGCGGTTAGAGCAGGGGCAGATGTCCGTGACTGATTATGAGGCGAGATTTTCAGTGTTATCCCACTATGCTCTCATGATATTTCCCACTGATGCTGAGAGGGTGCAGCGGTTCGTGGCAGGCTTATACCCAGGTATCAGGACCTCTATGGTCAGGGAGGTAGAGATGGGTACCCCTTACCAACTTGTAGTCGAGATAGCTCGACGGATTGAGGGTTACCGACTGAGGAGCAAGGAGCAGGGTCAGCGGGACAAGAGGGCCAGATTCTCAAGTAACTTTAAGGGTGCTCCAACTAGGGGCAGGGGTTAGTTCGGAGGCGATCAGTTCAGTAAGCCTTCATATACAACACCTCCACCACCTCCCAGGGGTGTTCCTGCGAGGCCTAAGTTCAGTTCCATGCCATAGCGCTCCTACCATCCTCCAGCCATCGACAGTTCATCCAGTGGTTACTCCAGCCATCAGATATCCTCCGGTTCCTATTTCAGTGCTGTGTCAGGTGATTCTCATCGCACTCCGGCCATTCGGGATCTTACTCCATAGGACAGCTGGATATGTCACATTTGAGATGCTACGTGTGTGGGGACTTAGGCCACGTGAGGAGGTATTGCCCCCACTATCGGGGCAAGGCAGTGCAACAGAGTCACCAACCTATGATTTTAGCACCAGCATTTCGACCACCTAGGGGTGGGGGTCAGGTCATCAGGGGACATCCTAGAGGGGAAGGCCAGTCAGGAGGGGGTCAATCAGCTCTAACTCGTTCTGGGGGAGCTCAGTCTTCAGGTGTTACATCCAGATTCTATGCTATTCCGGCCAGATCAGATGTAGTGGCCTCAGACGCCGTGATTACAGGTATTATTTCAGTCTGTGGTAGGGAGGCTTCAGTGTTATCTGATCCAGGGTCTACATACTCATATTTTTCCGCATTATTTGCTCATTTTCTGGAAGTTCCTCGTGAGTCCTTGGGTTCTCCTTTGTATGTGTCCACTCCTGTAGGCGATCCTGTGGTAGTAGACCGGGTCTACCGATCTTGTGTGATTACCTTCTGTGGGCTTGAGACCAGAGCCGACCTGTTACTGCTCGATATGGTTGATTTCGAGGTTATTTTGGGCATGGATTGGCTATCTCCTTATCATGGTGTGTTGGATTGCCATGCCAAGACAGTTACATTTGCCATGCCTGAGTCGTCGAGGTTAGAGTGGAGGGGTTCTTCAGTTAGTGCATTCAGTCAGGTCATTTCCTATATGAAGGCTCGGCACATGGTCGAGAAGGGTTGCTTAGCTTACCTTGCTTTTGTGCGGGACACCACCACCAAGTCTCCTACCATTGATTCAGTGCCTATTGTTCGAGAGTTCCCAGATGTGTTTCCTTCAGATCTTCCAAGCATGCCTCCAGATCGGGATATAGACTTCTGTATTGATTTGGCTCTAGATACTCAGCCTATTTCCATTCCCCCTTATCGTATGGCTCCTAAGGAGCTAAAGGAGTTGAAGGAGTAGCTTGAGGAGTTGTTGGCCAAGGGGTTCATCAGGCTGAGTGTTTCGCTGTGGGGTGCTCCGGTCTTATTTGTGAAGAAGAAGGATGGGTCTATGCAGATGTGCATTGACTATCGTTAGTTGAATAAGGTGACCATCAAGAACAAGTATCCTCTGCCGCGTATTGATGATTTGTTTGACCAGTTGCAGGGTGCTCGGGTGTTTTCTAAGATTGATCTGAGATTGGGTTATCACCGGTTGAAGATTCGGGCTTCTGATGTTTCGAAGACTGCATTTCGCACCAGATATGGCCATTATGAGTTTCTAGTGATGTCCTTCGGCTTGACTAATGCCCCAGCAGCATTTATGGACTTGATGAATAGGGTGTTCAGGCCGTTTATCGACTCCTTCGTTATTGTTTTCATTGATGATATATTGATCTACTCACGGAGCTTGGGTGAGCACGAGCAACATTTGAGAATTGTGCTTCAGATCTTGCGAGAGCAGAAGCTATATGCTAAGTTTTCCAAGTGCGAGTTCTGGTTAGAGTCTGTGGCATTCTTGGGGCATGTGGTATCCGGAGAAGGTATCAAGGTTGATCCGCAGAAATTTGAGGCCGTTTAGAGTTGGCCGCGTCCTACTTCAGCTTCAGAGATCAGAAGTTTTCTGGGTCTAGCAAGCTATTATCGACGGTTTGTGGAGGGATTTTCATCTATTGCAGCTCCATTGAATAGATTGACTCAGAAGAATGCCCCTTTTCGATGGTTCGACGAGTGTGAGGCGAGCTTTCAGAAGCTCAAGTCAGCATTGACCTTAGCACCAGTTCTATCATTACCTTCTGAGTCTAGGATGTATACTGTATATTGCGATGCTTCATGCGCCGGGTTGGGATGTGTGTTGATGTAGGATGGCAGGGTTATTGCTTATGCTTCGTGATATAGGAACACTTGGTTCCCTAAGGTTGGCCTTTAAGGCCAAGTTTGACTTCGGTCAACATTTTGAGTAAACGACCTCAGAATCGAGTTTAGACAGTTCCGATAGCTTAATATGATTATTTCGGACTTAGTCGTATGTTCGGAATGGGTTTTGGATGATCCGGGAGCGTTTCGACGCCCAATAGCGAAGTAAGAGTTTCCTTAAGTTCATATTGTGGTTTGAGACATGATTTTATGTAATCGAGGTCCGAACATAATTTCGTGACCGGGAATAGTTCCGTTATGTCATTTATGACTTGCTCGCAAAGTTTGGGGTCAGTCCGAGTAGTATAGGTCAGTTCGGCGCATCGTTAGCGAACTCAAAGAACTTAAAGTTCTTAAGTTTGATTCTAGGGGATTTGAGGTGTGATTTTGAGTTTTAACGTTGTTTTGGGTGTTCCGAAGGCTCGACCGAGTCCTTATTATGATTTCGGACTTGTTGGTATATTTGGATGGGGGCTCGGGTGGGCCCAGGGCCACCCAGGAACCAAACAAGGCCAAAAACCATCTGAAGCAGTTGCTGGTGCACCTGATCTGGTGTGACCGCAGGTGCGGTTGCCCAGTCACAGGTGCGGGACCGCTCCTGCGGTCCAAGCCTCGCAGGTGCGGCTTCATGAAGGCTGCCCTTTTCTCGCAGGTGCGGATCAATATTCGCAGTAGCGGAGCCGCAGGTGCGAGTTTTTCCCCCTAGCCCAGGTCCGCAGGTGCGAGTATTTACTCGCAGGTGCGGTCCTTGAGCCGCAGGTGTGGAACCACTATAGGCAGTGAGTTCTTTAAAACACAGGAAATGTTCATTTTCCTCCATTTTCATCCTCCATAGTCGACCTTGAAAGCTTGGAGAAAAGCTCCACGACCTAGCTACTGAAAGGTAAGTGAATTCTACCCTAATATTAGTTTAATGCAGGAATTCTTAGTTAAATTAACCATCTAATTAGTGAAAATCAAAGTTTAAAGTAATAACCTAGGGCTTATGAAGATTTAGGGAATTACCCATTTATTGAAATCATACAAAAATCATATATTAACGATTCTTAGGTTATGGGTGAGTGTTTCCTTCGAGAATTTCTGAAATTCTAGCATGTGGGCCCGTGGGTGAATTTTGGGATTTCTTCAAGTAGGATGAAATAACTAAGTAAATAGGGGAATTTCATACTTTTGAGTAACAATTGATGTACTTGTATAACATTTGACTAGTTTCGAGTCCATGGGAGATGAGTTCGGAGTTTCAGGCGCATTCTTGACCAAGGGAGTAGGTTCGACACGAGGTGAGTCTCCTTTCTAACCTTATAAGAGCGAATTGTCCCCATAGGTGATCTAAATGCTATGTGTTAATGTTTGTGGCGGCTACGTACGTACGAAGTAACGAGAGTCCGTACGTAGCGCTATTATTGTTATGTCCTGGTAGTTAGGCCCACATCATGCCTTGTGTTCTTCTTCGTAATGAATTATATGCTTTATGAATTCATGTTATATGTAGCTTGTTTCCCTGAGATCATGGAATTTGATAATTTAAAGGAATTGTTCATGGAAGGTAATTTAAGAAGATTATTGTGTGTGCATGTCACCGCTTCGCAATTAACATTCCGCGAGCGAAGTGTTATTTCCCCCACTCTCATGGGAGCGGGCCGTACAACACAACGATGTTGAAAGATGTACTTATAGTTTGGGCCGTTCGACCCTCGGCAGTGCACATATATGATCATTGTGATGGCTCATTCCGGTTTTCCTTATCCCGTATGTGCAATCTAAATTGTTAAAGATTTCATGGATATTGAAATGACAGATATTTAGGGAGAAATGAAGTAGAAACTGTTTATTTACTTCCAGTATTTATTTGAATTGCAGTTGCCGTTAATGTTTACTGTCCTTACCATCCTCGTATGCCTATTGCAGTTATCATACCTTGTTAAATTATATTTTTGGACCCTATTGAGTGTCAAGTCGACATCTCTTCACTACATGTTTGATATTAGACTGGATACTCACTGGGTACATATTTAACTATGTACTCATGCTACGCTTCTGTACTTAATTGTACAGGTTCTGAGGCTAGTGCATCTGGTTATCAGACCGAAGTTCGATTCTGTGTATAAATTAGACCTGACTTGACTGTGAGCTGCTTCTCTTGACAATCCTCGGCAACACCAGGGAATTTCTTTTGTTATTTCCCGTCTACTCCTTCCAGACAGTGGGACAATTATATTATATCTTTTGTATAATCTGTTAGTATTCCCGTAAGACTTGTGACACTAGTTCCTGGCACACACGTGGTAGATATTATGGTGTACGGGATCTATATATATATTGGCTCACGCCTCATTATGACTGCTTTTGGTTAAATTGGCTAATTATCCATTTTCAATTAATGTTTTGAGCTTTAAAACTTGGCACGTGTTGGAATGTTTAATCAAATATGGGAAAATCCTTAGTAATTTGGGTTTTGGCTTGCCTGACCCCGGTGTTGGGCGCCATCACGACCTGAGTTAGGATTTTGGGTCGTGACAGCATGGTATCAGAGCTCTAGATTCACGCAGGTCTCACAAGTCACGGGCAAACCCAGTAGATTCTTGCGGATCTGTACTGAGACGTCTGTATTTATCTTCAGGAGGCTATAGGGTGTTAGGAAACCTCTCTTTATTCATATTCAACCGTGCAGTCGATGGTATACTAAATCTCCTCCTTCTAATCACAAATGGTGAGGACACGCGCAACTAACATTCCAAACCCGGGAGATGCCGCTACCCCCGCCGTCTGAGGCCGTGGCAGAGGCCGGGGGAGGGAATCAGCCTGAGGTAAGGGACGAGGGCATCCTAGAGCTACTCCAGTTGCACCACCAGGGGAGGATCCCATCATAGAGGAGCAGGACGAGGTGCCCTCAGCAGATCTTGCTCCAGTGGACTTTATGACGGCGTCAGGCTTCTAGGAGGTCATGGGGCGTACAATGCGGTTTATGGACACTATGTCCCAGGATGGCTTGTTTCCAGCGGATCCTGCCACATCTCAGGCGGGAGGGGGAGCCCAGACTCCTACCGCCTAGGCCGGAGGTCAGGCAACATCAGTATATCATACCCTGGGTACACTGCCCGTGGATGGGGTCCAGCTTGTAGCAGCAGCACCTGAGCCCAGACCAGCTGCGGACGATGATCTGCAGAAGTTATTTGATAGATGGACAAGACTGCACCCTCCAGTCTTCGGGGGTGAGCGAGGCGAGGATGCCCAAGATTTTACTGACAGACTGCACAACATGAGGATACTAAAGTCCCATAGATTTGACTTCAATAACTTTTTATTTGGAGGGCAGAGCTCGTAGATGGTGGCAGTCTTATATCCACAGTAGGCCGACAGATTCTCCTCCTATCGCTTGGGGCCAGTTCAATCAGCTATTTCTAGACAGATATATCCCACCCTCTGAGAGGGAAGAGCTGCGGTATCAGTTTGAGTAGCTAGATCAGGGACATATGTCAGTGACAGATTATGAGGCTAGATGTTTAGAGCTGTCACGCCATGCACTCATGATACTACCTACTGATGCCGAGAGAGTGTGGAGATTTGTAGCGGGATTGCATCCAGGTATTAGGTCCAACATGGCCCGAGAGGTGAAGATGAGGACTCCTTATCAGTTTGTGGTGGAGATTGCTCGTAGGATCGAGGGTTATCGGTCGAGGAGCAGGGAGCAGGGGCAGCAGGATAAGAGGGCCAGATTTTCTGGAGATTTCAGAGGTGCCTCAGTTAGGGGCAGAGGTCAGTTTGGTAGAGGTCAGCCCAGCAGGCTTCCATATTAAGCACCCCCACCACCTCCCAAGGTGTTCCAGCGAGGACTCATTTCAGTGCCATGCCAGAGCATTCCTACCGTCCTCCAGCTATTCAGAGTTCACCCGGTGGGTATTTTGGTCATTAGGGATCCTCCAGTCCCTACTTCAGTGCTATGCCAGAGGGTACACATCGCTCTCCATCCATTCCGGGTTCTTCTTCGGGGCAACATGTTATGATACCTGAGGGATATTATGAGTGTGGGGATCCAGGTCATATGAAGAGTTTTTGTCCCAGGCTTCGGGGCAAAGCAGTGCACCAGGGTTATCAGCCTATGGGTTCAGCACTAGCGGTTCGGCCACCTAGAGGTGGAGGACAGGTTGGCAGGGGTCGTCCTAGAGGTGGAGACTAGTCAGGGGGAGGACAGTCAGCTCCTGTTCACTCTGGCGGAGCTCAGTCTTTCGATGCTCCAGCTAGATTCTATGCTATTCCAGCCAGATCAGATGTAGTGGCCTCAGACGCCGTGGTCACAGGTATTTTTTCAGTATGTGGTAGAGAGGCATCAATGTTATTTGATCTGGGATCCACCTATTCATATGTTTCATCCTTATTTTCTAATTTTCTGGATGTTCCTCGTGAGTCCTTGGGTTCTCCTATATATGTGTCCACTCCTATGGGCGATTCTGTGTTAGTAGACCAGATCTATCGGTCTTATGTGATCACCTTCTATGGGTTCGATACCAGAGCGAACCTTCTATTGCTCGACATGGTTGACTTTGAGGTTATTTTAGGCATGGATTGTCTATCTCCTTATCATGTCGTGCTAGATTTCCATTCCAAGACAGTTACTTTGGCCATGCTCGAGTCGCCTAGGCTAGAGTGGAGAGGTTCCTCAGTTAGTGCAGCCATCCGGGTTATTTCATTCCTGAAGGCTCGACACATGGTCGAGAAGGGTTGTCTGGCGTATCTTGCTTATGTGCGGGACACCACCTCTGAGTCTCCGACGATTGATTCAGTGCCAGTTGTTCGAGATTTTGCTAATGTATTTCCTTCAAACCTTCCAGGCATGCCTCCAGATCGTGATATTGACTTCTGTATCGATATAGCTCCAGGTACTCAGCCTATTTCCATTCCTCCGTACCGTATGGCTCCAAAAGAGTTGAAGGAGTAGCTTGAGGATTTGTTAGCTAAGGGGTTTATCAGACCGAGTGTATCATCGTGGGGTGCTCCAATTTTATTTGTGAAGAAAGAGGATGGGTCTATGCGGATGTGTATTGAATACCGCTAGTTGAACAAGGTCACCATTAAGAACAAGTATCCACTGTCGTGCATCGATGATTTGTTTGACCAGTTGCAGGGTACTCGGGTGTTTTCTAAGATTGACTTGAGATTAGGGTACCACCAGATGAAGATTCGGGCCTCGGATGTTCCTGACTGCTTTTCTTACAAGATATGGCCATTATGAGTTCCTGGTGATGTCATTTGGCTTGACTAATGCCCCAGTTATCATTCATGGACTTGATGAATAGGGTGTTCAAGCCGTATATTAATTCGTTTGTCATCATCTTCATTGATGACATCTTGATTTACTGACGTAGCCTGGGGGAGCACGAGCAGCATCTGAGAGTTGTGCTCCAGACCTTGCGAGAACTTAAGCCATATGCTAAGTTCTCCAAGTTTGAGTTCTGATTGGATTCCGTGGCATTCTTGGAGCATGTGATATCCGGAGAGGGTATCAAGGTTGATATTAAGAAGGTTGAGGCAGTTTAGAGTTGGCCGCGTCCTACTTCAGCTACAGAGATCAGGAGCTTCTTGGGCCTAGCAGGTTATTATCGCCGATTTGTGGAGGGGTTCTCTTCTATTGCAACTCCATTGGCTAGATTGACTTAGAAGAATGCCCCGTTCCGATGGTCCGACGAGTGTGAGGCAAGATTTTAGAAGCTCAAGGCGGTATTGACCTCAGCACCAGTTCTAGTATTGAATTCCAGTTCTGGGATGTATACTGTGTATTGTGACGCTTCACGCGTTGGTTTGGGATGTGTGTTGATGGAGGAAGGGAGAGTTACTGCTTATGCTTCGCGCCAGCTGAAGGTTCATGAGAATAATTACACTATGCACGATTTGGAGTTGGCGGCGATTGTTCATGATCTTAAGATTTAGAGGCACTACTTGTATTGGGGTGTCCTGTGAGGTTTATACAGATCACCGCAACTTACAACACTTGTTCAAACAATGGGATCTTAATTTGAGGCAGCACAGGTGGCTTGAGTTGCTGAAGGATTATGACATCACCATTCTTTATCATCCGGGCAAGGTGAATGTGGTAGCAGATGCTTTGAGCAGGAAGGTGGAGAGTATGGGTAGCTTGGCTTATATTGCAGCAGAGGAGAGACCTCTAGCCTTGGACATTCAGTCCTTGGCTAATCGCCTGGTGAGATTAGACCTTTCAAAGCCTCGTCGAGTTCTAGCACATGTGGTTGCTCAGTCTTCGTTATTGGGAGAGATTATGGATCAGCAGTATGATGATCCATGCTTGGAAGAGCTACGAGAGACATTGGTTCATGGTGGTGCCAAGGAGGTTACTATTGGCGAGGATGGTATTATGAGACTTTAGGGTCGTTTATGTGTTCCTAATGTTGATGGCCTAAGGGAGATGATTCTAGAGGAGGCACATAGTTCTCGGTATTCTGTTCATCCTGGTGCTACGAAGATGTATCGTGATTTGAAGGAGCATTACTGGTGGAGGCGGATGAAGAAGAACATTGTGGAGTAAGTGGATAGGTGTCTTAATTTCCAGCAAGTTAAATATGAGCACCTGAGGCCAGGAGGCCTACTTCAGCAGATGCCCATTCCTGAGTGGAAGTGGGAGCGCATCACTATGGACTTCATGGTTGGGTTGCCTCGAACTTTGTGGACGGTTGACGCGGTTTGGGTCATTGTGGATAGGTTGACCAAAACGACACATTTCATTCCAGTAGCTACCACTTATACTTCTGACAGGTAGCCCAGATCTACGTTCAGGAGATAATCCGGTTGCATGGTGTGCCGGTGTCCATTATATCAGATCGAGTTCCTCAGTTCACCTCGCACTTCTGGAGAGCATTTCATAGTGAGTTGGGCACCTAGATAGTTCTCAGCACAACATTTCACCCTCAGAATGATGGTCAGTCAGAGCGTACAGTTCAGATATTGGAGGACGTGCTCAGGGCGTGTGATTGATTTTGGAGGTCAATAGGACTAGTTCTTGCCTCTAGCTGAGTTTGCTTACAATAATAGTTATCAGTCCAACATCGAGATGGCTCCATTTGAGGCTTTGTATGGTCGGCAATGTCGTTCTCCTATCGGGTAGTTTGAGCCTAGCGAGGCTAAGTTATATGGCACTCACTTGGTAAGAGATGCCTTGGAGAAAGTAAGGTTTATTTAGGAGAGGCTCTGCACAGCACAGTCCAGACAGAAGAGTTACGCGGATCAGAGGGTGCGTGATGTAGCATTTATGGAGGAAGACAAGGTTCTGTTGAATGTCTCGCCAATGAAGGGTATTGTGAGGTTCAGGAAGAAGGGCAAGCTGAGCCCGAGGTTTATAGGTCCTTTCGAGGTGTTAAGGCGAGTTGGGGAGGTTGCTTATGAGCTTGCTTTACCTCCCAGTTTATCAGGAGTTCATCTGGTCTTTCATGTATCCATGCTCCGGAGGTACCACACCGACTTCTCTCATGTGGTTGATTTCAGCACTATTCAGTTGGATGAGAGGTTGGGCTACGAGGGGGAGCCAGTTGCTATTATTGACAGGCAGAATCGCTAGTTGAGATCCAAGAGAGTTTCTGCCGTAAAGGTCTAGTGGAGGGGCCAACCAGTCGAGGAGGCGACTTGGGAGTCCGAGGAGGATATGCAGAGCAAATATCCACACTTATTCAGCACTTTAGGTATGACTCTAGACCCGTTCGATCGTTTATTGTATTAGGACCATGTTCCCCTAAATGAGACTTCACGTAGTGGCTTGTTATGACTTATGACTTTCGGGGACGGGTGATCTGGGATTCGGGAGTGTTTAAAGTGATATAGGAACACTTGGTTCCCTAAGGTTGGCCTTTAAGGCCAAGTTTGACTTTGGTCAAAATTTTGAGTAAACGATCTCAGAATTGATTTTCTACGGTTTCGATAGCTTTGTATGATTATTTCAGACTTGGGTGTATGTTCGGAATGGGTTTTGGATGACCCAGGAATGTTTCGGCGCCCAATAGCGAAATAAGAGTTTCCTTAAGTTCATATTGTGGTTTGGGACGTGATTTTGTGTAATCGAGATCCGAACTTAATTTCGAGACCGGGAATAGTTCCATTATGTCATTAATGACTTGCATGCAATTTTTGGGGTCATTCCGAGTAGTATAGGTCGGTTCGGTGCATCATTAGCGAATTCAAAGAACTTAAAGTTCTTAAGTTTGATTCGAGGGGTTTTGAAGTGTGATTTTGAGGTTTAGCGTTGTTTTGGGTGTTCCGAAGGCTCGAGCGAGTCTGTATTATGATTTGGGACTTGTTGGTATATTTGGACGGGGGATCGAGTGGGCCCAGGTGCCTCCCGGGCAGTAAACAAGGCAAAAAACCAGTTGAAGTAGTTGTTGGTGCACCTGATCTGGTGTGACCACAGGTGCGGGACCGCTCCTGTGGTCCAAGCCTCGCAGGTGCGGATTTATAAAGGCTTCCCTTTTCTCGCAGGTGTGGATCAATATCCACAGGAGCGGAGCCGCAGGTGCGGGCTCCTCTCTGCAGGTGCGAGTTTTGCCACCCAGCCCAGTTCCACAGGTGCGAGTATTTACTCGCAGGTGCGGTCCTTGAGCCGTAGGTGCGGAACCACTGTAGGCAGTGAGTTCTTTAAAACACGGGAAATATTCATTTTCCTCCATTTTCATCCTCCATAGTCGACCTTGAAAGCTTGGAGAAGATCTCCACGACCTAGCTACTGAAAGGTAAGTGAATTCTACCCTAATGTTAGTTTAATTCATGAATTCTTAGTTAAATTAACCATCTAATTAGTGAAAATTAAAGGTTAGAGTAATAACCTATGGCTTATGAAGATTTAGGGAATTGCCCATTTATTGGCTATGAAATCATACAAAAATCATATATTAACGATCCTTAGGTTATGGGTGAGTGTTTCCTTCGAGAATTTCCGAAATCCGAGCATGTGGGCCTGGGGGTGAATTTTGGGATTTCTTCAAATAGGATGAAATAACTAAGTAAATAGGGGAATTTCATACTTTTGAGTATAAATTGATGTACTTGTATAACATATGACTAGTTTCGAGTCCTTGGGAGACGAGTTCGGGCGTATTCTTGACCTTGGGAGTAGGTTCGACACAAGGTGAGTCTCCTTTCTAACCTTGTAAGAGAGAATTGTCCCCATAGGTGATCTAAATGCTATGTGTTAATGTTTGTGGGGGCTACGTACGTACGAAGTGACGAGAGTCCGTACATAGCGGCTATTATTGTTTTGTCCGGGTAGTTAGGCCCACATCATGCCTTGTGTTCTTCTTCGTAATGAATTATATGCTTTATGAATTCATGTTATATGTTTCCGTGAGATCATGGAATTTGATAATTTAAAGGGATTGTTCATGGAAGGTAATTTAAGATGATTATTGTGTGTGCATGTGACCGCTTCGCAATTTACATTTCGCGAGCGGAGTTTTATTTCGCCCACTCTCATGGGAGCGGGCCGTACGCCATAGCGAGGTTGAAAGATGTACTTATGTTTCGGGCCGCTCGACCCTCGGCAGTGCACAAATATGATCATTGTGATGGCTCAGGTCAGTTGTCCTTATCCTGTATGCGCATGCAAAATTGTTAAAGATTTCATGGGTATTGAAATGACAGATATTTGGGGAAAATAAAGTAGAAATTGTTTATGTACTTCCAGTATTTATTTAAATTGCAGTTGCCGTTAATGTTTACTGTCCTTACCATCCTCGTATGCCTATTGTTGTTATCATACCTTGTTAAATTATATTGTTGGATCCTAGTGAGTGTCAAGTCGACCTCTTGTCGCTACTTCTTCGAGATTAGATTGGATACTCACTAGGTCCATATTTAATTATGTACTCATGCTACGCTTCTGTACTTAATTGTATAGGTTCTGAGGCTGGTGCATCTGGTTATCAGACCGGAGCTCGATTCTGAGTATAGATTGGACCTGACTTCACGGTGAGCTGCTTCCCCTGATGATCCTCAGCAGCACCATGGAGTTTCGTTTGTTATTTCCTTTCTACTCCTACCAGACAGTGGGACAATTATATTATATCTTTTGTATATTCTGTTAGTATGCCCGTAGGACTTGTGACACTAGTTCCTGGCACACACGTTGTAGATATTATTGTTTACGGGTATATATATTGGCTCACGCCTCATTATGACTGCTTTTGGTTAAATTGGCTAATTATCCCCTTTCAATTAATGTTTTGTGCTTTAAAACATGGCACGTGTTGGAATGTTTAATCAAATATGGGAAAATTCCTAGTAATATAGGTGTTGGCTTGCCCGACCCCGGTGTTGGGCGCCATCACGACCTGAGTTAGGATTTTGGGTCGTGACATTTATTTCATAAACATTTCAGCAAAATAATTTCTTTCAAAAATTGATTTCTAATGCTTGAGACCTCGGAGTTCATTTTCGGGCATACGCTCAGGTCCCATATTTTACTACGGACCTCCCGGGATCGTTGGAACACGGATCCGTGTCTGTTTACTCAAAATGTTGACCAAAGTCAACTTTTATCAAATTTAAATTCTAGAAATCACAATTTCTCATATTTTCACATAAAAGCTTTCTTGTTTCACGCCCGGGATGCGCACGTAAATCGAGGTATTTAAAATTAGTCCTTTTATGACTATTAAGCATGGAACAGAGTCTAAATCTATAAAATGACCCCTTGGGTCATCATATTATGTGGCGTTATATGGTAGATGATGCAGATCGCCAGTTGGATGGTTTGAGCCGGGAGAGGCTCGGTTGTTGGGTACAGACTTAGTTCAGGAGGCCTTAGATAAGGTCAAGATTATTCAGGAGAGACTTCGTGCAGCTCAGTCTAGGCAAAAGGGTTATGCCGATCGTATGGTTCGTGATGTGGCATTCATGGTTGGAGAGAGTATTGCTTCGTTTGTCGCTCATGAAGGGTGTTATGAGGTTTGGGAAGAAGGGTAAGTTGAGCCCTAGGTATATCAGGCCGTTTGTGATTCTTGATAGGATGGGGGAGGTAGCTTATAGACTTGCATTGCCTCAAGGGTTATCCTCAGTTCATCCGGTATTCCATGTGTCTATGCTCTGAAAATATCATGGTGACCCGTCCCACGTGTTAGATTTCATCTCTGTCCAATTGGACAAAGACTTGACTTATAAGGAGGAGTCAGTAGCCATTTTAGACCGGCAGGTTCATCAGTTGAGGTCTAACAGCTATCCTTCAGTTCGAGTGCTGTGGAGAGGCCAACCCGTTGAGGCAGCTACTTGGGAGTCCGAGTCGGACATGCAAAGTAAATATCCACACTTGTTTGCCAATTCATGTAATCTTCTATGTCCGTTCGAGGACGAACATGTATTTTAGAGGTGAAGATGGTGATGACCCAAGGGGTCATTTTATAAATTTAGACTTCGTTCCATGCTTAATAGTCATAAAAGACTCATTTTAAATACCTCAATTTGCGTAGGCAGTCCGTGCGTGAAAACATAAAGCTTTTATGTAAAAAAATAAGAAATAGTAATTTCTAGAGTTAAAATTTGATTATAGTTGACTTTGGTCAACATTTTGAGTAGACGGACTGGAATTTGTGTTCCGACGATCCCGGGAGGTCCGAAGTAAAATATGGGACTCGGGCGTATGCCCGAAAATGAATTCCGAGGTCCCAAGCCTTAGAAATTAATTTTTGAAAGAAATTATTTTGCTTTATGAAATAAAGAAAAGAATTAATGTTTGAAATTATTGGTATCGGGCCCGTATTTTGGTTCCAGAGCCCGGTACATGTTGGTTATAATATTTAAAGGTTGACTGTGAAATTTGGTGCAAAATGGAGTTTGTTTAAAGTGATTCGGACATTCGGTTGAAAAGTTATGAACTTTAAGTGTTCTTGATGAAAATGATAAATTTTGAGGTTTAATTCATATTTTTACATTTAATTTCACGATTTGATCGCACGAGCAAGTCTGTATGATGTTTTTAGACTTGAGTGCATGTTTTGTTTAGAGCCCCTAGGGCTCGGGTGAGTTTCAAATAGGTCACGGAGAGTTTTTGCACTTAGATTTTCTGCAACAATTGTTGTTGCTGGTGCGCTTGGAATTTTAGCTATGCGATCGCATGGCCCTTTACGCGANGGGGGGGAGGCACCAGTTATCTTATGCGAACGCATCGCTTCTCATGCGATTGCACAATATTGGTTGAGCCTTGGGAGAGGGGCCCAAAGTGTTCTATGCGAATGCAAGCCTGTCATCGCGAACGCATAGGTCACTGCCCAGTACCTAATACGAATTCAATGTACTCCCCGCGATCGTGATGCTCAGTTTCCCCTACCTTATGTGATCGAGGAAGGCCCTATGCGAACGCATAGAAGTCCTGCCCGGGCATATTTAAATAGTGTAAAAACGGGCAGAACCATTTCTTCCCCTTATTTTCGAACCCCACAGCCCTAGGAACGAATTGTTTTCCCAATGTTCATCCCCAAGTCATAGGTAATCAATTCTAAACTTTAGTCTTTCAATTCCTTACTATTTTTCATCA
Source organism: Nicotiana undulata (assembly GCA_005239495.1). Classification (NCBI taxonomy): domain Eukaryota; kingdom Viridiplantae; phylum Streptophyta; class Magnoliopsida; order Solanales; family Solanaceae; genus Nicotiana; species Nicotiana undulata. The sequence continues at coordinate 31,023 of ML274921.1, read as the reverse complement.
CTTTTAGATCAAAACCTAGGAATTTTCATGGTAAAAATTGAGGGTTTGGGTAGAATTAGGAAATTTTGTAAAAATCGAATTTTTACGTCGAATTGATGTCAGATTTCAAAACTTATCAAATATTTGGGTTCGTGGGTGAATGAGTAAACGTAAATTGGTCCAAACCTCAAGTTTAGACCAAGCGGTCCCGGGGTCCGATTTTCACTTTTTTTGAGAAAACTTAGGAAAAATTATAATTTTCAATAAAGTTAGTTCCTTTAGCCTTAATTAATGATATTGAGTTAATTATGATTAGATTCGAGCAAGTTAGAGCAAGATTCAAAAGCTATAATTGAGTTGTGAGTGGCCTGCGAAATTGAGATAAGTGTTTGGTCTAACTTTGACTTTCAGGGAATAGGAATACCCACGTGTTTGCTATGTGAAATGCATGTGTGTGGTGTATAGGTGAGGTGACGAGTATCTATGCACCACCAAATTTCCTGTTAAGCATGATCCCTTTCCCGTTCCCAACGTAATTGATTCTTGTCTTAATTGTTCTATGTTCATTATTGTTTCTATGACTATTTGGCCTTATTATTTTGTTGTTAAATATTGTTGTGGCTATTTTGGAAAGAGTATTGGTTGTTTTATCTGATTTCCTTGTGATACAAAACGGTTGAGCGGTTTGGCATTGTTTGTACGAGGTATATATTGTTGATACCCAATTTTTCCCAAATTATCTTCGAACTTGCATACATGTCTTCAAAATCACTCTTTATAGTAATTAATATTTTTTCATAATTTTTCGTATTTTTTATCAAATTATTTTCCTGTTCATTTAAGTTCTTCCATTTAGTAATGGAAGTCATCCGTTGTCACTTTCTAAGGGTATGATAGAGAGGCTTGAGAAGGTGGACAATCCTTCAGTGAATACCTAACGAGAGGCTGAATTCAAACACACCCAAAATCCACAAGAATCGTACGAACATCTATGGAGCGTAGCAAGGAACCTTGGCTTCAGCTCTCGTCACCTCACTCAATCCTACAGCGGAAACTCGAGTCTATATTCCATAATTAAGAATAAATTATGTTATAAATCATTTCAAGACATTTTCTCGCTCAAAATATTATTCATAACTCTATTTTATTCCCTTAGAATTTAATTATTTCACAAATCAGCCTATACTGGCATTATTTAGCTAGTTTTAGTAATTTTTGCAATAATAGCACAAATGTACCTTTGCACCATTTTTTAAATCAATAACTGATCATTCTATATTTTTCATATTAGTAAATCATTTTAATTTTATTTATTTGGTCTTAATTTCATTTTTACACAATTACTAGCCATTTTATTAATTAATTATCTTGTTTAATTGGGTATTTAATGTTTAGCCCTATTTATTTAAGTTATAGCCAATTCTAAAACCCAATACCCAACCCATCTGTAACCCATAAATGATCCAGCCCAAACCAACCCCATACCCGGCCCAGTTCCGAATTAATCTGAGTCGTTGATCAAATTAGATCAACGACCTAGATACCCCTTACCATAATTAAACCCACCTAACAACCCCTCTGACCCTTCATTCTTCGAGACCCCTCATCTCTATATTGATCTCTCTCTCTCTCTAGTCTCTTCTGGAGACTTCGTCTCTTTGAGCTCCGATGAACTCCCCGTCATCTCCGGCCATCTCTCTTGCTGGAGACCTGGAAGCCCTCATCCTTTTACCTCTCATGGCTCTCCTGTGACCGGTGATGTCGTCCATAAGGCCCTCGAAGGGCAAGAACCTGTCTGCTCGCACCCATGGTGTTCCTATTCACCTTAGGCCTCCAAAGCTCGATTTCATGTGAGGTATGTGACCTCTGAGGCTCAAACCATGGCTGTTCGAGGTTTCTTGTTAGCTTCTCTGAGGTTTTCTTTGAAACTCTAAATTTTGAACCTTCCGATTTTTAATAGATCTATGCATATTATCAGTTCTTTCCATGTTTTCTTTAAAGATTTCTCAGTTTCCTAAACGATTTCTCATTTAAAACTAGGGTTTGAAATCCTTTTCGAAACAGTCCTCTTTCTAACTTCTTAGCATTATTCTTGTGGTTTTTTACTGTGTTCTAACATTATTTGAGATTTTCCTTTTGTTTGACTCATTTGTTGTTAGAAATCCCGATTTTTTTGGTTCAATCTGTGAATCTGAGTGTATTTGTTATCTTTGTTTACCTGTTCTAGCATGAGTGTTTTGCTTTTGTGAATACTCTATGATTTCTGGTGTTATTTTCTATGTGCTTGCCACTAGGGTTCCTGACTATTCCTTTCTTTTGCCTATATCATGATTCGTACTATGTTTTATAGGAATCCCTAACCTTTATATGACTTTACCTTACCAGTCTCTTTAAGGTTCTGACTTTTGTCTATTATATGTTATTTGTGCTTATAATATTGTGATTTGTTCTATTTTTGAATCCCTGAACCTTTGTGATTGGTACTGCACTGATTCTGCATAATTCTCTCTACTGATTCTTGAGTATTTCCTTAATTAAGACATGTTGATTTCCTGTCTTTCCTTGTTTGTATTATGCCTATCCCGCTCATATGTGATATTTTCCTTGATTGACACTGATTCACTGTGATTTGAATCTCACTCGAGATTCTCTGTTGATTTCTAGAATTTCTTGCCTTATTTCTATAGGTAATTCTGTCACATTAATTCATACATGCTTTCTTTAATTAGAGTATTTTGAATTTAGCCTCCATTACACTGCCTTATACTTTGATGAATCTCTTTCCTAATGTGTGAGACCAGCCTTGCACGACTTTCTTTCCTTATATTGTTACTGCATATTACCGTTTGAACAATGACTCCTTAATTAAAGGGAGTACTTACATTAATTAATTCTGATTGGGGTTTACTCCCATAATTGTGCGGAACCATTATTTGTTACCATTTTTCAAAACTATAAGTACTTTCACTCTTTCAATATCAAAGGACGAACACTTGTGTCTGAAAAACTATTTTTCTCTTACAATCTCTGCTCTCTCTCTCTTGTGTTGTTTGCTACTGATTAATTGTTAGCAGGCTGCAAGCCAAGGCTAAGCACTGTGCTTTCTCTCTTGCTCTCTCTCATCCTACTTGGTCTCTTTTCGCTGGTATGTCCTAGTTTCAATATAAAGTTCCAATAACAATATGTTTCTCTACTTGCTTCAATTCTTGTGGTTTCTCGTTTGTCTCTATTTGTGTTTCTTTTGTGGCACTTGCAATTAAATATATATCCCTATCATGTTATTGTATCTCCCTTTCCCTTAGACTGGTATCCCCTCTTCATATGTGTTCTGAGCATGATTTAATAATTGTTTCTTACTTGTTGAATACCCTAAACCCCCATCACCCCTCTGTGTGGTTCTTCATGTCTGGTATGTGACTATGCTAGTATCAACAATCTCTCTATATCATTGTTGGATTATTGTAGTCACAGATAAGTGCTCTATGTGTCCCCATTCCCACTATCCATGTTTGTACATGCTTAAGCTGTCCTGGTTCTATGTGCTCTGGCTATGTGTGAACCATTTGGGCGCTGTGTTTGGATTGTTACCTATTATCATATTTTCTGTTTTTTTTCAAAAGCTATTTAACAGGTTCTTTAATCTTTGACATATTTTTTTTTAACTGTATCTCTTTTTTCTTAACACTCTTTTCTCCCTATCAAAACCTTTTTTTCAAAAGTCATTCCTTGCACTTCACTTTATTCCTAGACACCTAAGTTCCGCCCCTTCAGTGCAGGCATTGCTTAGGGAACCTCTTGAGTTCCCTCTGAACTTTAACGCACTGAGGCTGGTACTTTCGCACTACACATATTTGAATCTTGGTGACCATGTTTGGGTGTGAGCATTGCCCTGGAACCCACGAGGACCTTAGGGAACTTTGACACACCCGGACTATGAAAGGCTATGAAATACTGAGGCATTGAGGTTTGGAAGATTTGGGCCTGAATGAAGGCTCTCTATAGACATAGCTTCTTATTTTCTTTTAGTTATGTAATTCATGCATTCCTGGCATGTAATAAATTTTAATGAATATTTGGGGCTGGATAGTGAAGATGGGATGTGTTATGCATGTTTAGTATAAGTTATGGGTAGAAGACATGTTTAGGATTTACTTCACCTATGTGTGCAATAGAAACCCTGCTTAGGACATATTTTCCATGCATTAGTGAATAATGTTTTAGGTTCCTTTACTTCAACATCTCATCACACTCATGATCGCTTAGCAATTCATGTTAATAGGCTGTTAGAATTACTGTCCCGCTAGAAATCCTATCGTAGTTAAATGACTAAAATGGTTGTTACAATAACACTGCATGTACATGACTGTTGCATATAGAAATCCTATTTTAGGTTCATAACAATAACCAGTCATCGATTTTTGCATTATATATCCTGCTATCTTAGACGTTTACGCTGAGCATGCCTATATTTAAATACGGTGCTAAGTATACTGCTAAGAACATCTAGAATTCATGTGATAGGATCAACAACTTAAATCAAGTTTCCGTATGTTTTTGGTTAACAAATAAAACGTCATTAAAATAATGATTTCTGATTTCTGCAAATGTTTGTGCATTCAGAAAAACATGTTTAGGTTTGCATACATTATGCTTGCATTTTAGATATCATGTCTATAGGACTTGCACCCATTATGCTCACATAATCACCTGTTCACTAGAGCTAAGCCTAAAAGAAGTGCATTCTGTATAAACAGTATCTAGAATATTTCAGACGCCTAGGCGAACTTTAGGCACCAATACTTATTAAAACCAGAAACTCTTTGTGCACTGCTTGCTAACTACAGTGGTCTAAAATTGGTCATATACCTCTTCTGCAACTCATTAATCTTGTTATCTTAATGTTGTATTCACACTTAGAATCCTTCCTTAGGTTCTGAAACTAGAGACTCCTTTGTGTGCTTGAGTCTTGCTATTTAGGTGTACAACTTGGGGAGGGGGATATGAGCCCTGTAATTGCTTATGTGCATCCCCTATGTGTATGTCCTAACTGTTTCTGTACTTGTCGCTTAGTGTTTATCCTTTAAAACCTAAGGGGTCATCCTAGTACTCGCCTTGTAGGATTAGAAGTCCTAAACACCCTCCAGAACTGATAGGACGAGACGGGTAATAGCACGCAATAAGCTTCGTGACCAACACACACGTTTTAAATACCTTAGTGGGGTGGGAATGGTAGAATACGGATATGATAACCGGTGCGCTAATACCACGTGTATCTCTGTCTATCAGTATTGCATTGATGTGATATGTATTACTTCAAACCTAGGACATTCCTTTTAAATATCTTACATTGATATTTTTCAACTTTCAATAAAGACTTCTATATTAGCTTGAAATCCCTTCTTACTTTAGCCTTGTTTGTTTATCGTCCAAATTCACGAAACTATTTGGTTGGGACCCAAAGTTATGGATCTTGAGGGGTGTCTAACACCTTTCCCTTAGGATAACTTCAAGCCCTTACCCAATCTCTCGTAACGCAAACTAGTCTATGAGTTAATTACTCAAGGTGCCCTAACGCACCACAAAAATCGTTAGGTGGCGACTCTTCCTTTAAGGAGTTGTCCGAAATGTCATAAACCTGATCTCTCCGCACCTGACCCGTGCGAGGAAAAAGAGGGCGCGACAGCATGGCGACTCTGCTGGGGAACTTTCCTAGGCTTATACCATTACAAACTGTTTCGTGAATTTGGACCTCTAATTTTGTCTTAAATGTTTGCACCCTTTCCTATTTCCCGTTATATGCTATCAATTGCTTAATTTTTCAAGTATTTATTTCACCTGAGCAAAATTGACATGTCTTCATGTTTTCTTTGTAATCGCTTTCAATTATAACTGTTGTATTTCCTTTCTTTACCGCTTTCCTCAACGTGCAAATACATGCCTACTTGTTTAAATGCTATTTATTGCATATCATGCTCTGCATTCATATTCCACTCGTGCCAATCAAAATCCTATAGCAACGCTTACAATGAGTGGTTGCGCTATTCCTATATTACTACCCCTCAAATTTGGAAAGGCGTATTTGCGGTAAAACTAGCCGATCAGCGGTGCAGTCGACAGCTTCGTGCCTTCCCCCTTGAGTTGTCCGCTCAAGGGTACCGGTCTAAAACCCCATAGAAACCTTACTCTATTGTAATGTTGCATGTATCATGGCCAAACCTAGTCTGGCTAATGTGTTTTCCGCACAATAGCCTTTAATATAGACTTGTCCAAAGTCCATTGGGTTTCCCTGGAACCCAAATGGACACCCTCACGTTCTATGCATTTATTTGGAGAACTAAATGCTCATGCTAATTATTGATGTTAAATAATCGAGTCTGGTGGGGGTAAGGGCCTAACCCTGTTTGTTTTGCAGAAATAAGGCACGAAATCCCTAGATTTGGCATGGTCGCCAATATCCATCCCAAATTGCTAAACTGGTGGGAGGATTTTCACTCCAGTGACAAAACACTCGTCAGGAAAGGCAACCTGCCCTCTCTTTTGGATATCCAGCCTAACAAGATGATGATAGAGGCTGCTACTTTATTCTGGGATTGTTATCGGTCAGTATTCCGCTTCGGGAACAATGAAATGGCACCACTGTTAGAAGAGATAGGAGGTTTGGTTGGTCTAGCTTAGGAGTCTCCAGGTTTGCTGATGCTTGAAAACTGCACAGGCCGGGGTTTCCTCAAAATGCTTGGTCTGAAGAAAAATCCAGACTTGGTGTGTCTAAAGGACTCATACATCCCCTTTGATTACTTTCACGAGAGGTTCGGTCACAGCAAGTCCTACCGCACCTATCAAGATGAGTTCACCCTTACTTCTCTAGGGAACATCCACCGCCGAGTGTTTTTTTTCATAGACTGCTTCTTGGGTCTGATGGTGTTCCCGACAAAGAAGGAAAGGATCCACACTAGGTTATCCATGGTCGCTAAGACTCTGATGGAAGGAATCGACATACAGGACTTCAGCATTGTGCCTATGATCATTGCAGACATATACCGAGCTTTAGAAATGTGTCAATGAGGGACGAAACATTTCGAGGGTTGCAACTTATTGCTCCAACTTTGGCTCACTGAACATCTGCAAAGGGGCGACTACCGACAAGACATCCATCGGAGAATCTGGGATGGCCATATCGCTTTTCATCACCCAAAGCGAATGAACTATATTCCCGACATGTTCGCACAACCGAAAAATGCTGAAGGATGGGTTGAGTTATTTGGCAATTTGACTGAGGATCAGATTCAATGGATGTTCGAATGGTTCCCAACAGACGAGTTCATCATCCGATCTCAAGACGTTTCATTTCTGATACTAATTGGTCTAAGAGGAACATGCCCTTACGTCCCTCTCCGAGTTATGAGGCAAGTTGGTAGAAGGCAGGTCATACCCAGAGTTAGGAAAATGAGTCATCTCCGAGCAGATTTCCAAAATGACGACACCCTCATAAATGCCAAGCTCAGGATTTGTGGGATTGCAGGATTAGGCTTGAAAAGGACACCATTGAGCCATCCAGGTATCATGCTGGTTGTACTCCTTTCTATGTAAGTTGGTTAGAAGAAGATATGGAGGGTCGATTCAAGCCAGGATTCGCTCAAGGTCACCGGGTTATAGATGAGAAGGCTGAAACGCAAGTTAAGTTCTACAATCTACACAAGAGGCTCTGTGAATGTGAGGATAATAATCATCAGATACAGGAGTCCAACAAGAAGCTGATAGAGGAATGGAAGGACATGGACGTTACCTCCACCAAGAGGCTGGCATACTTAGAGCGAGGCATAGTTGACTTGGAGGAAAAGTTCATCAAAAGGATCGAGACCTGTCAGAAAGTTGAGGGAGCCGAGGGAGGACTTCTAGCCAGAACTTACTTACTTCTGGGACTCCGTGAGATAGGGACGTTGATCAAAGGAAGTAGGGATGCTGAGTCTGGGGAAGGTCCTTCTAGGACCAAGTAGATAGGAGTGTCTTTTATTTTGCCTTCTTTGGTGTAATAAGGCCACTAGCCACTAGTGACTTTTGCTTTTCTCATGCTTAGAGTCGTGTTGGATTTGTCTATTTTCTTATCAATAAAATGAGGTATTTAGTATTTTAGTTATCCAAATTAATTTGTCGCTATGCCTCCCTCGGGCTCAAGAGGTTCCCTAACTTAGGATGCGCTTTACATTTCCGCTCTACGTGTTTAAATATTGCAATATTTTATGATCCTCACTAACTTCGTTACCTTTTTTTTGTTTTCTTTCTTTATTATTCCCCTCCCCAAAGGTTAGTTCGTGCATTCTGGAATCATCCGCCTACCACAAAATATCAAAGGACCCTCCTCCTAATCCTCCTCCTAGTCCTCCCAAAGGAAGAAACAAGGGTAAAAGTAAGATGGCAGAAGCAAGCGCCAACAGAAAAGACAACACGGGTGAACAGGTTGAGAGCGCTGACAGTCGGGGTATTCAGGTTTTGCACGAGAATATGTCACCACCGGAAAAGAAACTGTTGAAGTTCCAAGAGGAGCTCGACCAAGTCCGGAATTTGGCCAACTTTTCATTTTCCCTTAATGTCCCAGATGTCCACTTCCCAAATGCTCCAAATCCCACTCTCCCACAAAATATCCCTAAACAACCAAATCACCTCGCACTTCATCCGAAGGACCAAAATCCTCCAGCACAATGCAATACTTGTCACCACAACACTCCACCTCCCCAAAATCAGACGAAGGATCACTTCCAAGCCTACAGCAATCCCATCTATGTAGAAGTCGTGACTCATTCCACTCCACCTACTTCTCATACCCCTGAGTCTGACGAAAAGGATAGGCTCATCAAGAATCTGGCCGAGGAACTCAAGAAGTTGACTAACTGAGTCCAGGGCGTCGAAGGAATTAAGGGGATCGAGGGATTGAACTATGAAGATCTTTGCATACAACCCAATGTCGAACTGCCTGAGGGGTACAAACCTCCAAAGTTCGAGATGTTCGATGGTACTGGTGATCCAAGAGTCCATCTGAGGACTTACTGTGACAAACTGGTTGGCGTTGGGAAAGATGAAAGAATCCGCATGAAGCTATTCATGAGGAGCTTAAAGGGAGATGCACTGCCCTGGTACATCAGCCAGGACCCCGAGAAGTGGTCCAATTGGATAGGTATGGCAACGGATTTCATGGACCGGTTCAGGTTCAACACAGAGAATGCACCGGATGTGTTCTACATCCAAAATCTAAAGAAGAAACCCATAGAGACCTTTCGCGAGTATGCTACTCGTTGAAGGTCAAAATCTGCCAAGGTCAGATCGGCTCTAGAGGAGGAACATATGAATAAGTTCTTTGTGCTGGCTCAGGATCCCCAATATTATGAACGGTTAATGATGGTGGAAGGTCACAAGTTCTCTGACATCATCAAACTGGGAGAACGGATCGAGGAAGGCATAAAAAATGGTATGGTTACAAACTTTGAGGCTTTGCAGGCCACTAATAAAGCTATATAGTCTGGTGGTGTGTCCAGAAAGAAAGACGTGGGAGCCATAATGGTTGCACAACAAGACAAATCCCTACCTAAATACCAAGTCTATCCAGCACCTCTGTTCACCTATCAGCGAGCTCCGAATTACCAAGCACCCTTACCTTCATACCAAGCTCCACCACCTACATATCAAGCTCCACCACCCACATATCATGCTCCACCACCCACCTATCAAGCTCCACCACCTACATATCAGCCTGCCTCACCCAGATATTCACAACCCGCTCCCGTCTACAATGCCTATAATTCCCAACCATCCCATTACCAATCACCTCCTACCTATCAAAACTTCCCAAGGCCTCGCCCTAACTTTGACTGTCGCCCTTCAGAAAAATATACCGCCATAGCCGAGCCCATCGACCAGCTATATGAAAAACTCAAAACTGTTGGTTATGTCACACCTATTCTTGCTGCCGCCCCTGAGAACACTTCTGAGTGGGTTAACCCGAACAAATCCTGTACATACCATTCCGGCATGAAGGGATACACTATCGAGGAATACCGCTCCCTAAAAGACAAAATGCAAACCCTCATTGACAACAAGATCATTGTGGCCAAAGACCCCGCTCCGAATGTCCGCAATAACCTTCTACCAGACCATAAAGGTGGTGGTGTCCATATGATTGAGGTAGATGATGATTGTGATCCTGAGGGATCAATTGGGTTGATCATAGAAGGTGATGATCCAAAGAAACCTGCAGTTACCCTCCACCCGATTGTGGTTCAGATGCTGCCACCTGAGGATGCCGAGGTAAACATGCCCATCCCACTTGAGTTCGAATCAGGACCGCCCGCAAAGGAAAATGCCCCAGTGCCAATTGAAGTTGAGTTTGTATCTCCGCTCGAGGTTGCAGTCTGGCCGCCTGTAACATATACTCCAATAGAAGTAAGAATGGCCACACCTATTCCGGTGGCAATTTCAACAACACCACCTTTCTATTCCAATGCTATCCCTTGGGATTACACAGTCGAGGCAAGAAGGAAGGGTAAGAACAGGTCTGAAGAAGCCATTGCAGCACATGGAATAACGAGAACTGACAGAGTTATACCCCGGAGCATTTGGCCGAGTCAAGCGAACATGCTGCCAATCGTCCTCCTATTATTGAAACGGGCTCAAGAGTATGCGGTCCTTGACCAACTGAGCAAGACGCCAGCACAGATATCCATCCTCTCCTTATTACAGAATTCTGAGATGCACAGAAAGGCTCTGTTGAAAGTGCTAAGTGAAGCATATGTGTCAAACAACATAACCTGTGGGGAGATGGCCAAAATGGTGAGCCAAGTACTGGAAAGCCACAAAATAACCTTCCACGAAGACGAGTTGCCACCTGATGGATTGGGGCATAACAAAGCACTGCACATCACTGTGCAATGTGAAGACCATTTCATTACAAGGATCCTGATCGATGGAGGTTCCAGCCTCAACATTTGTCCGGTGATCACACTCAAGAAGTTGGGTAAGGGACTGCATGAGATAAGAGAAGGAGCAATCAATGTAAAGGCCTTCGACGGTTCTCAGAGATCTACCATGGGAAAAATTAGTTTATGCCTACAGATGGGACCAACTTGGTTCGAGGTAGACGTTCAGGTTATAGATGTCCCGGCATCTTACAATCTGTTGCTAGGACGACCCTAGATCCATGCCGTTGGGGCTGTGGCATCAACGCTGCATCAGGCAATAAAATTTGAGTGGAATCATCAGGAAGTAATCATTTATGGCGATGGTAGTAACCCTATCTACAGTCGCCAGACTATTCCTCTGATCGATGGAAGAAGAAAGCTGGGTGGAGGAACTTACCACCATATCAAACGAATCAAGGCTATCAACAAGGATAAATTGTGGGATAGCAAGATCGAGAGCATTTTGAACTAGAAAGGATACGAGCCAGGCAAAGGGCTCGGTAAGAACCTCCAAGGGATTACAAATTCTTTAAATCTCAAGAAGCATGGTACTACTTTTTGTCTGGGCTATGAGTACACATGGCAAGAATTCAGAAACTGGTCGCCACCATGGCGCGATCCCTACTATCCTTTGGATCAGCCAATACCCTATTTGGAACAGACCTTCCAGCATGCTGATGTCATTTATGGGATAGACGAAGAAGAAGCACTGGCAGCAATGAGGAATTTGTTTCTGGACGATGAGAACATGGATTGCTGTGTTGTTCTTAAAGAGGAGGGGAGGAAGGCCCTTCCATAAAGGCAGTGAGCAGAGGAACTTATCTCAAGAACTGGTCTGTCCGAACGACCAAAGCCCACCGAGCCTCGGGGTAGAAAGGCTGAAAATAAGCACTATTTACCGTTTATTTATTAAATGAATTTGTTCCTTTCCGCATTTTCAATTACTGCAATAAGACCTCCAATGTTCAAAAACAATTATTCAATTTATCAAAGCATTTCCAGTTTATTTATAAATCTTATATTTACTCGCTATTATTTTCTTCCCATTACTTTATCTATACAACATTACTATTACTTGTCTTGATCAACCGATGACTATGACATGCAACGAGACAACGCAACAAATGGATTCTGATTTAGACGAAGATGATATACCCGATGAGATTGTTAAAAAGGTCGAGAAATTTGAGAATAGACCTAAGTCCAACCAGGATGAGACTGAGGTCATCAATCTGGGAGGTGCAGAGAACGTCAAAGAAACACGCATCAACATTCATTTGTCGCCGTCAGAAAAGAAAGAATATACGGGGTTTCTAAGATAATATGAGGACATATTTGACAGGGCATATGATGACATGACTGGACTTAGTACATCCATTGTGGCCTACAAGCTTCCAACCAATCCAATATGCCCGCCGGTAAAGCAAAAGCTCAGAAAATTCAAACCTGACATGAGCTTGAAAATCAAAGAAGAGGTTACCAAGCAGATCAACGCCAAGGTTCTCTAGGTAGTTGAATACCCGACATGGTTAGCCAACATTGTGCTTGTGCTGAAGAAGGACGGGAAGGTAAGAGTATGTGTCGACTACCGAGATCTCAACCGCGCCAGTCCGAAAGACGACTTCCCCTTGCCGAACATACATATCCTAATTGACAACTACTCCAAGCATGAGTTACAATCCTTCGTAGATTGCTTCGCTGGTTATCATCAGATTTGGATGGATGAAGAAGATGCTAAGAAAATGGCGTTCATTACGTCGTGGGGAGTGTACTATTATAAGATGATGTTGTTCGGTCTGAAGAATGCTAAGGCCACCTACATGAGGGCTATGACTACTATATTCCATGACATGATTCACAAAGAGATCGAGGTATATGTGGACGATGTCATTATCAAATCAAAGAAAGATGCTGATCATATGGAAGATTTGAAGAAGTTCTTCAACAGGTAGAAAATACAATCTGAAACTGAACCCTACGAAGTGTGCATTCGGGTCTCCTGCTGGGAAGTTGTTGGGGTTCATTGTCAGCCGCCGGGGAATAGAATTGGATCCATCAAAGGTCAAAGCCATTCAATAATTACCTCCGCCAAAGAACAAGAAAGATGTTATGAGTTTCTTGGGGAGGCTTAACTACATCAGCAGGTTCATAGAATAGTCTACCATCATTTGTGAACCGATCTTCAAGATGTTGAAGAAGGATGCTGCAGCTAAGTAGACCAAGGATTTTCAAAATGACTTCGATAATATTAAGGAATACCTCTCAACACCGCCAGTCTTGGTACCACCTGAGCCAGGTAGACCTCTGCTACTCTACCTTGCAGTACTGGATGGGGCTTTTGGTTGCGTTCTTTGGCAACATGATGAAACAGGGAGAAAAGAGCAAGCCATCTACTATCTCAGCAAGAAGTTTACACCGTACAAGGCCCGGTATTCTTTATTGGAGCTCACCAGTTGTGCTTTGACTTGGGTCGCACAGAAGCTAAGGCCCTACTTCTGTGCCTACAGAACATACCTCATATCAAGGACGGATCCATTAAAGTACATCTTTCAAAAGCCCATGCCCACTTGCAAGTTGGTCAAGTGGAAAATCCTTCTGAGCGAGTTCGATATTATCTACATAACTCAAAAGGCCGTCAAGGGGCAAGCATTAGCAGACCATCTTGCTGAAAATTCTGTGGACGGAGAATACAAACCCCTGAAAATGTATTTTCCCGACGAAGAGGTGTCATTTGTAGGAGAGGACATTGTAGAATCCGACGATGGTTGGAGGATGTTCTTCGACGGAGCTGCGAATTTCAAAAGAGTTGGTATCCTAGTATCAGAAACTGGTCAACACTATCCGGCATCTACAAAACTCAAATTCCCATGCACCAACTACATGGTTGAATATGAGGCTTGCATCTTAGGGCTCAACATGGCCATTGACATGAACGTTCACGAGCTGTTACTGATTGGTGATTCGGACTTATTGGTACATCAGGTACAAGGAGAATGGGCAACCAAGAATTCCAAGATATTGCCTTATCTGCATCATGTTCAGGAATTGAGGAAGAGATTCACAAAGATGGAATTTCGGCATGTCCCCAGAATTCAGAATGAGTTCGTCGATGCATTGTCTACTTTGTCCTCTATGATTCAGCATCCAGACAAGAATTTCATTGATCTCGTTCCCATGGAAATCCATAATCAGCCAGCCTATTGTGCCCATGTTGAAGAGGAAGCAGATGGAAAACCTTGGTTTCATGATATCGAGGAGTATTTGGCAAAAGGAGAATACTTAGAACTTGCAAATGCCACTCAGAAACACACACTTCAGTGATTTTCTAATAGTTTCTTTCACGGCGGAGGAATCCTGTATAGGAGGACTCCTGACTTGGGTTTGCTCAGATGCGTCGACACAAAAGAAGCCATAAAACTATTGGAGGAAATACATGTTGGGACCTGCGGTCCTCATATGAATGGCTTTGTTCTGGTGAAGAAGATACTTCGGGCTGATTACTTTTGGATGACCATGGAAACGGACTGCATCTAGTATGTCCGAAAATTCCACTGATGTTAGATACATGAGGATATGATAAAGGTTTCTCTGAGTGAGCTTAATGCAACAAATTCGCCATGGCGGTTTGCCGCCTGGGGCATGGACGTCATTGGACTGATCGAGCCTGCCGCCTCCAATGGACACAAGTTTATTCTGGTTGCCATTGATTATTTCACTATATGGGTCAAAGCAACCTCCTACAAAGCAGTTACCAAGAGAGTTGTGGCCGATTTTGTCCGCGACCGCATTGTTTGTCTGTTCGGATTTCCAGAATCAATCATCACCGATAATGGTTCTAATATCAATAGTGACTTGATGAAAGCTATGTGTGAAACATTCAAGATCAAACACAAGAATTCCACAACATACAAGTCTCAAATGAACAGAGCCGTTGAGGCTGCCAACAAGAACATCAAGAAGATATTGAGAAAGGTGATAGAAAAGCACAAGCAATGGCATGAGAAACTATCATTCACCTTATTGGGATATCGCACCACGATACGCACATCAACCGGGGCAATTCTCTATATGCTGGTCTATGGTATAGAGGTTTTTATTCATGCAGGAGTCGAAATTCCATCTCTAAGAATTATACAAGAAGCTGAGCTCAGCGACGCAGAATGGGTAAGAAGCCGTTATGAACAACTGGCCCTCATAGACGGAAAAAGAATGAACGCAGTTTGTGTAACGACCCGGTCTGTCGTTACGCGAAACCTGCATTATAATTGTTGTTGTTGACTTATTATTATTCTGTTATTAATGTGTTAGAGTTGATAGGCTTGAAATCGGAATAATGAAATGAGAACTCAGGCACTTAGTCCTTAAAAATAGCCTTAAAATGGGGAAAGTCAACTAAGAGTTGACTTATTGGTAAACGACCTCGAAATACGGATTTTATGGCTTGAATAGCTTCGTTAGGTGATTTGGGACTTAGGAGTGTGTTCAGAATAATGTTGTGATGTCCGGTGTAGAATTAGGCTTGAATTGGGGAAAGTTAGTTTTTTTTTTTTTGCGATTCTGGTCGGCCGTGGAAAATAGGCTATCAGGGTCGGAATGGAATTCAGACAATTGGAACAAGTTAGTAATGTCATTTTGGACTTGGCTGCAAAATTTCAGGTCAATCGGAGTTGATTTGGATAGGTCGGCATCATTGGTAAAAATTTAGAAATATCAAAGTTCTTAGGCTTGAATCCGATACAAATTTGGAGTTTTGATGTTAGTTTTGGTGTTTTCATAGTGCAACTAAGTTTGAATGATGTTATGGGATATGTTGGTAAGTTTGGTTGGGGTCCCGAGGAGCTCAAGATTGATTTCGGGTGGTTAACGGGCATTTTTGGACTTGAAAACACTGCTGGTTTTCTGGTGTGTTTATGCAGCTGGAATTTGTTCACTGCGATCGCGAGGAATGGTCCGCGATCGCGTAGGGTGAGTGGCTTAAGCAGTGCGATCGCGTGGACTTGATCGCGATCGCGTAGGGTTAGCTGAGGAATGGCAGATTTTTGTTCTTCGCGATCGCATGGAGGAGGTCGCGATCGCGTGAGTTGAGCGGGGTGTGAAGTGCGATCGCGTAGTGGAGTTCGCGATCGCGTAGAGTAATTGGGCGCGTGAGGGAGCAACTGATAATGAATCGCGATCGCGTGGGCACGGTTGCGATCGCGTGAGGTTGTGTGAGGGTGAAGCGCGATCGCGTGCTTAAGGTTGCGATCGCGGAAGTCAAAGGACGTAACACTATGCGATCGCAGGGGCAAGGCTCCGATCGTGGTGAAGTAATCACTGGGCATATTTAAATTAAACCCTCCGCGATTTAAACCCCTTTTTACACCATTGTTGTACGGAAAAGAGCTCTTGGGGGCGATTTTGAAGAGGGAAATCCTTGTTCTTCATTGAGGTAAGTGTTCTAGTCATTAAAACTCGATTATGGGTGATTATAGACCATAATCCAAGCCTTTAATTCATGAAAAATAGTAGAAAAATAGGATTTTGGGGCATGAGATTATGAGACCTTCAAGGTTCGATTTGAGGGGTCAAACGGACTCCGATTTTGGTGTTCTTTATATGTACAGACTCGTGGGAAGATGAAGAACACTTTTCTCTAAAACTTTCTAAGTTTCGGGACGCGGGCCCCGGGGTCAGGTTTTGCCTGGTTTCGGATTTTTGAGTAAAATTAATATCTTTCGATTGGAAATTGTTCCTTAAGACCATATTGATGATAAAAATCTGAATTTTGTAGATTTGGAGCCTGCGAAGGTTGATTCGAGAGGCAAGCGCATTGCATAATAGTTTTCGAGCTAGTTTTGAGGTAAGTAATGGCTTTAAAAAATCCTATCCCGAGGGTATGAAACCCCGGACTATGCACCCTTTCATGGGTTTTGAAAGAAAAAAAGGTGGAAACTTTGGAACCTGTTTCCTATTTAGCCGACTATTGAGTTGCGAAACCGATTTTTAAGCCTTTGCTTAAATAGTATTTATACATTATGCTATGTTTTGGGCGGTAAGCCATGCTTGGGGCCT
>ML274921.1:0-13829 GCA_005239495.1 Nicotiana undulata | reverse complement strand
AGAGTGATTGTGAGGTTGCCTGATGGGCAGAGTGATTGTGAGGTTGCCTGATGGGTAGAGTGATTGTGAGGTTGCCTGATGGGCAGAGTGATTATGAGGTTTCCTGATGGGCAGAGTGATTGTGAGGTTGCCTGACGGGTTGATACTTAAAAATATTGTTCCGAGAAATGATTATGGCCCGAGGGGCAGTTTTATGAAAGGTTTTACTGAGTTTTCAACTATGATTTACTTTGTTTTCACACTGGTTTTACTGAGAATTTTACTGAGATATACTGATATTGCACTTGTTTCAAAGGTTTTCTGGAAACTGATTTCGAACTCATTATTTGATGAATACTACGTGGTGACTTGGTGTTTTACTGATTTGTGGAATTGTGTACATGTTATGTGTGTTAATATTACTCATACTGTGGTTTATTTTCATTACTATTGAGTTGGCGTACTCATAAAGACACCCTGTGCCTCTGTGCACAGGTCCAGGTACTAGTTCGCAGCAGTAGCTGACGCAGTTGATAGCAGCATTTCACGGGGTTTCGAGGTAGCTGTCCAACGTCCACAGCTTCTCCATTTTCCTTCCTTATTTAGTCTTAGCATTTGATTCAGATACATATATTATAGTTTTAGCAGAGTTAGATTTATTTATTCTTAGATGCTCATGACTATTGACTCTAGTTCTTGGGAGGTTGTTTAGAATATTATGGGGACGCTAAGACTTAATTATATCATTTATGCTATGGTTTCTTGCTTATTATTTAATTGTGAACTATTTTAATTGAACAAAAGCGTAGCAATGTAATGGTTGGCTAGCCTAGTTCCACGATAGGCGCCATCACGGCCTATTAGGATTTGGGGTCGTGACAGTTTGTCATGGTCAACTATACCAGAACACCTCTTTTTCCTCGCACGGGTCAGGTGCGGAGAGATCGGGTTTATGACATTTTGGAAAACTCCTTAAAGGAAGAGTTTTAAGGAAGAGTCGCCACCTAACGATTTTTATGGTGCGTTAGGGCACCTTGAGTAATTAACACATAGACTAGTTTGCGTTACGAGAGATTGGGTAAGGGATTGAAGTTATCCTAAGGGAAAGGTGTTAGGTACCCCTCAAGATCCATAACTGTGGGTCCCAGCCAAATAGTTTCGTGATTTTGGACGATAAACAAACAAGGCTCAAGTAAGAAGGGATTTCAAACAAATATAGAAGTCTTTATTGAAAGTTAAAAAAGATCAATGTAAGATATTTAAAAGGAATGTCCTAGGTTTGAAGTAATATGGATCACATCAATGCAATACCGATAGACAGAGCTACACGTGGTATTAGCGCACCGGTTATCATATCTGTATTCTACCCTTCCCACCCCACTAAGGTATTTAAAACGTGTGGGTTGGTCACGAAGCTTATTGCGTGCTATTACCCATCTCGTCCTATCAGTCCTGAAGAGTGTTTAGGACTACTAATCCTACAAGGCGAGTACTAGGATGACCCCTTAGGTTTTAAAGGATAAACACTAAGCGACAAGTACAGAAACAATTAGGACATACACATAGGGGATGCCCATAAGCAATTACAGGGCTCATATATCCCTCCACAGGTTGTACACCTAAATAGCAAGACTCAAGCACATAAAGGAGTCTCTAGTTTCAGAACCTAAGGAAGGATTCTAGGTGTGAATACATAATTAAGATAACAGGATTAATGAGTTGCAGAAGAGGTATATGACCAATTTTAGACCACTGTAGTTAGAAAGCAGTGCACAAAGAGTTTCTAGTTTTAATAAGTATTGGTGCCTAAAGTTCGCCTAGGCGTCTGAAATATTCTAGATACTGTTTATACAGAATGCACTTCTTTTAGGATTAGCTCTAGTGAACAGGTGATTATGTGAGCATGATGGGTGCAAGTCCTATATACATGATATCTAAAATGCAAGCATAATGTATGCAAACCTAAACATGCTTTTCTGAATGCACAAACATTTGCAGAAATCAGAAATCATTATTTTAACGAAGTTTTATTTGTTAACCAAAAACATACGGAAACATGATTTAAGTTGCTGATCCTATCACATGAATTCTAGATGTTCTTAGCAGTATACTTAGCACAGTATTTAAATATAGGCATGCTAAGCGTAAACGTCTAAGATAGCAGGATCTATAATGCAAATATCGATGAATGGTTATTGTTATGAACCTAAAACAGGATTTCTATATGCAACAGCCATGTACATGCAGTGTTATTGTAACAACCATTTTAGTCATTTAATTACGATAGGATTTCTAGCGGGACAGTAATTCTAACAGCCTATTAACATGATTTGCTAAGCGATCATGAGTGTGATGAGATGCTGAAGTAAAGGAACCTAAAACATGATTCACTAATGCATGGCAAATATGTCCTAAGGGTTTCTATTGCACACATAGGTGAAGTAAATCCTACACATGTCTTCTACCCATAATTTATACTAAACATGCATAACCCATCCCATCTTCACTATCCAGCCCCAAATATTCATTAAAAATTATTACAGGCCAGGAATGCATGAATTACATAACTAAAAGAAAATAAGAAGCTATGTATATAGAGATTCTTCATTCAGGCCCAAATCTTCCAAACCTCAATGCCTCAGTATTTCATAGCCTTTCATAGTCCGGGTGTGTCAAAGTTCCCTAAGGTCCTCGTGGGTTCTCGGGCAATGCTCACACCCAGACATGGTCACCAAGATTCAAATATGTACAGTGCAGTTATACCAGCCTCAGTGCATCAAAGTTCAGAGGGAACTCAAGAGGTCCCCTAAGCAATGCCTGCACTGAAGGGGCGGAATTTAGGTGTCTAGGATTAAAGTGAAGTGCAAGGAATGACTTTTGAAAAAAAAGGTTTTGATAGGGAGAAAAGAGTGTTAAGAAAAAAGATATTTAGTAAAAAAAAATATGTCACAGATTAAAGAATCTGTTAAATAGCTTTTGAAAAAAAAACAGAAAATATGATAATAGGTAACAGTCCAAACACAGTGCCCAAATGGTTCACACATAGCAAGAGCACATAGAACCAGGACAGCTTAAGCATGTACAAACATGGATAGTGGGAATTGGGACACATAGAGCACTTATCTGTGACTACAATATCCAACAATGATATAGAGAGACTGTTGATACTAGCATAGTCACAGACCAGACATGAAGAACCATATAGAGGGGTGATGGGGGTTTAGGGTATTCAACAAGTAAGAAACAATTATTATATCATGCTCAGAACACATATGAAGAGGGGATACCAGTCTAAGGGAAAGGGAGATACAATAACATGATAGGGATATATATTTAATTGCAAGTGCCACAAAAGAAACACAAATAGAGACAAACCAGAAACCACAAGAACTGAAGCAAGTAGAGAAACATATTGTTGTTGGAACTTTATATTGAAACTAGGACATACCAGTAAAAAGAGAGCAAGAAGGTCGAGAGAGAGAAAGAGAGAAAGCACAGTGCTTAGCCTTGGCTTGCAGCCTGCTAACAATTAGTCAGTAGCAAACAACACAAGAGAGAGAGAGAGAGAGAGAGTGCAGAGATTGTAAGAGAAAAATAGTTTTTCAGACACAAATGTTCGTCCTTTGATATTGAAAGAGTGAAAGTACTTATAGTTTTGTAAAACAGGCAGAAAATGGTAACAAATAATGGTTTCGCACAATTATGGGAATAAACCCCAATCAGAATCAATTAATGTAAGTACTCCCTTTAATTAAGGATTCATTGTTCAAACGGTAATAAGCAGTAACAATATAAGGAAAGAAAGTCGTGCAAGGCTGGTCTCACACATAAGGAAAGAGATTCATCAAAGTATAAGGCAATGTAATGGAGGCTAAATTCAAAATAATCTAATTAAGGAAAGCATGTATGAATTAATGTGACAGAATTACCTATAGAAATAAGGCAAGAAATTCTAGAAATCAATAGAGAATCTCCAGTGAGATTCAAATCGCAGTGAATCAGTGTCAATCAAGGAGAATATCACATATGAGCGGGATAGGCATAATACAAACAAGGAAAGATAGGAAATCAACATGTCTTAATTAAGGAAATACTCAAGAATCAGTAGAGAGCATTATGCAGAATTAGTGCAGTACCATTATGTTACGCCCCGCAGTATTACGTCGATGTTATGCTATGGAGTAATAAATTATGACGATGTTGCACCCTGTAGTATTGTACGTTTTATTGTCATAAGGTAATTAACATCAGTCCAAGTAAAAGATTATTTGGAGATTATAAGGATTATGCTATTACGCAAGCGATGAATAAATTCGTGAAGGTTAAAGGGGAAGCAAGTCAAAGAAAATGAATTTTCATTCATGTTTGGCATGTGGGGGTAAAATACGGGTCGAGTGTTAATACCCGATATTTACAGACTAGTACCATAAAAGTTACCACATGACCAAAATAGTAAGTTATATAAGTGTATTAAAAATAAGTAAAATTTTAAGTAATTTGAGACAATTCTTAATTATGCGGGTAATTGTTAGTTACCAGATAGTGGGATATTACCTAATTAATTTATTTATTATGGGATAAGGTTAATTTCCCACCCCCACCCCAACGTGGCAGCATGGAACCACCCCAAACAATGACTTTTAGTTAGAGTGGATATGTGGCATGATAAAAATGGACATGGAGAAAGGGATATCTATCGGCAATATAAGACTAGACCACAATAGTCATTCCCCACTAACCATTTCGATAAAATTGCCTTAAAGAAGTTGAAGCCAAGACATTGACTTTTCATCACTTTTATGCTAATTTGGAGCAATTTAAGATTATAGAGGTAAGGGGTTGTCAAATTCTTCTACGCGATTTGCCTTAATAAAAAACATAAGAAGAAAGTTTACTGTATATCTTTACTGCTCTTTGGCTAAGACGGCTCACTAAGAAAAGGAAATAAATACAGAAGTATTATGTATTGATTCTATTGGTATCATCCAAGAAGTGAAAAAGAGCACTTGAGTACCTCTAGAAAAGTCGACCTGGTGTGCGTGCCATTTTGCGTTGCACTACACACATGTGTGTAATACGCGTTGTCGTAATAAACGGTGTTAGAGGAATTTATAAGAGACTCAGCTCCAGGTATGTTAAGGCTATCCCTTCTTTCTTTTGGCATGATCCATGTGATACGAACGAAATGTGCAAATGCACAAATTCCATAAATGACTCTATCCATAGAAGTATTAGAGATATCTATGTTATTGAATTTCCATGTGTCATAATATTTTATCATTTGTTCATGGGTCTCAGAAAAATATGAAAGTTGAAAAGAGTTTACTCTATGATATTACTCAAAGGCAAAATGGCCTTATGAAGCTCCGAAAGATTTTATTAAAGATCTTTTCATGCATTGAATTCATGTGCATTCACCCATGAACAGATGACGTTATATACGCGTATATATGTAAATATATGTATATGGGATATGGTAAAAGGTTACGGCGTTATATACGCACCACTACCTGATCAGCTGGTATATGATGATGATGTTGCCCACAGTGGCTGAAATATCATTCAAACGGCGTTATATACGCGTATATATGTATGTATATTCAAACGGCATTATATACGCGTATATATGTATGTATACATATGTATATGGGATATGGAAAAGGTTATGGCTTTATATACGCACCACCACCTGATCAGCTGGTATACGATGATGATTTTTCCCACAGTGACCGATATGATATGATGGGATGCCCTTAGAGGCTGATGATGTTATGAAATATGTACCTATGCACGGCATGACATTCATACGCATTAACATGATGCTAAAGGTAATTTATGATTTACAGAGTTATTCAGACTTACAGGTTGAGTCATGTACTCTATATTTCTTCCATGTCTCTTATGTATTTATTTATGTGTCTTACATACTCGGTACATTACTCGTACTGACGTCCCTTTTGCCCGGGGACGCTGCATTTCATGCCCGCAGGTCCCGATAGACAGGCCGAGAGCCCTCCAAGTAGGCTATTAGCTCAGTGGAAGATGTTGGTGCACTCCATTTGCTTCGGAATTGCTTGTTTGGTTAGTATGATTTAGACGTGTATTGTTTGGTATGGCGGGACTTTGTCCCGATCTTTATGACATTTATGTACCCTTAGAGGCTTGTAGACATATGTCGTGTATATAAAGGATTGTACGGCCTGTCCGGCCTATGTTTTGAGTTTATAAAGGATTATGTTGGCCTATTAGGCTCGTATGTCATGTGTATGTAATGATGTAGTAAGAAAGATACGTTACGTTGGTACTCAGCTGGGTAAGGTACCAGGTGCCCGTCGCGGCCCATCGGTTGGGTCGTGACACAATCACAAAGGTTCAGGGATTCAAAAATAGAACAGATCAAAATATTATAAGCACAAATAACATATAATAGACAAAAGTCAGAACCTTAAAGACACTGGTAAGTTAGAGTCATATAAAGGTTAGGGATTCCTATAAAACATAGTAAATCAAGATATATGCAAAAGAAAGGAATAGTCAGGAACCCTAGTGGCAAGCACATAGTAAATAACACCAGAAATCACAGAGTATTCACAAAAGCAAAGCACTCATGCTAGAACAGGTAAACAAAGATAGCAAATACACTCAAATTCACAGATTAAACCAAGAAATTTGGGATTTCTAACAACAAATGAGTCAAACAAAAGGAAAAGCTCAAATAATGTTAGAACACAGTAAAAAACCACAAGAATAATGCTAAGAATTTAGAAAGGGGACTGTTTCGAAAAGGATTTCAAACCCTAGTTTTAAAAAGATGAGAAATCGTTTAGGAAACTGAGAAATCTTTAAAGAAAACATGGAAAGAACTGATAATATGCATAGATCTATTACAGATCTAGAAAAATTGGAAGGTTCAAAAGTTAGGGTTTCAAAGAAAACCTCAGAGAAGCTAACAAGAAACCTCGAACAACCATGGTTTGAGCCTCAGAGGTCACAGACCTCACATGAAATCGAGCTTTGGAGGCCTCAGGTGAATAGGAACACCATGGGTGCGAGCAGACAGGTTCTTGCCCTTCGAGGGCCTTAGGGACGACATCACCGGTCATAGGAGAGCCAAGAGAGGTAAAAGGATGAGGGCTTCCAGGTCTCCGGCAAAAGGGATGGCCGGAGAAGACTGGGAGTTCATCGAAGCTCTAAGAGACGAAGTCTCCAGAAGAGACTAGAGAGAGAGAGAGATGAGGGGTCTCGAAGAATGAAGGGTCGAAGGGGGTGTTAGGTGGGTTTAATTATGGTAAGGGTATCTAGGTCGTTGATCTAGTTTGATAAACGACTCGGATTAATTCGGAACTGGGCCGGGTATGGGGTTGGTTTGGGCTGGATCGTTTATGGGTTACAGATGGGTTGGGTATTGGGTTTTAGAATTGGCTATAACTTAAATAAATAGGGCTAAACGTTAAATACCCAATTAAACAAGATAATCAATTAATAAAATGGCTAGTAATTGTGTAAAAATAAAATTAAGACCAAATAAATTAAATTAAAATGATTTACTAATGTGAAAAATATAGAATGATCAGTTATTGATTTAACAAATGGTGTAAAGGTACATTTGTGCTATTATTGCAAAAATTAATGAAACTAGCTAAATAATGCCAATATAGGCTGATTTGTGAAATAATTAAATCCTAAGGGAATAAAATAGAATTATGAATAATATTTTGAGCGAGAAAATGTCTTGAAATCATTTATTATGGAATATAAAATATTAAATGAACAGAAAAATAATTTGATAAAAAATACGGAAAATTATGAAAAAATATTAATTACTATAAAGAGTGATTTTGAAGACATGTATGCAAGTTTGAAGATAATTTGGGAAAAATTGGGTATCAACAGTTGCCCCTTTTTACCCGGGAAGGATGAAAGAGTTGTCGGATAAAGATATGATGGCCAATTTTGACCGAATGGAGATGGCATGAGAGACTTAGGTCGCACCCTGGCTTCTGAGCTGCCTACATATCCCCGGTTTTACATGAATCAGGTTGTATGTAGTTCAGGATTCACGGGCGAAGCATACCGACGACATGTGATAAGGACGGACGCAAGGTGTAAGGCAAAGTGAGTGAAATGTTTCCAGGGTAGTTTGGAGAACTGGAGCGGTCCGCTCCTGCCCGACTGGTCGTCCCTTGCCCGGTTCCTGCAAATAACAAGTGTATATTGCACGAAATTTAAACATGATGCAAGTTCCCATTGGACTATGAATGTTGTATTTGGACGGTTGAGGATGAAGTCCTTAGACCATGATGTCCTGGGCGATTATGAATCGCTTGATGCGGGATTCGCAGGCTATGAAATAATGTTCTCGGGCCATGAGGATGGTGTCTCTGAACCATGATGCCTTTGAATAATGATATGCACACTGATAAAAGATATCCCCGGGCCATGAAATAATGTTCTCGGGCCATGAAGATGGTGCCTCTGAATGATGACGCCTTTGGATAGGTTGGCGATATTTCAGCCCATGAGAAATACAATAATATGATGCTGACTAGACAGAGCTTAGTCTTGCGAAGTAAAGGGAAGAGCTTAGCCCAAAAGGATGCAAAAGTAAGTAACGGTATAGACGGGGGTTTCTTTGAAAGGTAAATGAGAGGTAGCGTTTAACCCCGGAAGGCAGAATGGTAGCCTTATGCAAGAAGTAAATGCAGATGGAGGTAGCGTGGAACCTCGGAAGGCAGAATGGTAGCCTTATGCAATGCAGGGAATAAAATGCAAAGGGAGGTAGTGTTGAACCTCGGAAGGCAGAATGGTAGCCTTATGCAATGCAGGAAATAAAATGCAACGGGAGGTAGCATGGAACCTCAGAAGACAGAATGGTAACCTTATGAAAGAAGTAAATGCAGATGGAGGTAGTGTGGAACCTCGAAAGGCAGAATGGTAACCTTATGCAATGCAGGAAATAAAATGCAAAGGGAGGTAGTGTTGAACCTCGGAAGGCAGAATGGTAGCCTTATGCAATGTAGGAAATAAAATGTAGAGGGAGGTAGCGTGGAACCTCAGAAGTCAGAATAGTAGCCTTATGCAATGCAGGGAATAAAGTGCAGAGGGAGGTCGCGTGGAACCTCGAAAGGCAGAATGGTAGCCTTATGCAATGCAGGGAATAAAGTGCAGAGGCAAGTAGCGTAGAACCTTGGAAGGCAGAATAGTAGCCTTATGCAATGCAGGGAATAAAATGCAGAGGGAAGTAGCGTGGAACCTCGGAAGGCAGAATAGTAGCCTTATGCAAGAAATAAAGTGATAGTAAGAGTTCTTAGCTGGTGATGAATTGCGGCAATATGATTATTGTAAATGAAGTGTCGTTTGTGACGATGATAAATGTTGGCATGTGAGACGGGTTTGAGAAGCGTGTCTTTGAGAAATATACGTCCTTCAGGAAGATAATATGTTTTGGGGATTTTCCCATCTTTGTGCCTACATCCAAAGAAAAATCGTGAGTTCTGTAAAGGGAAGGTTAGTTCGTATCCCCGCTGGCTTGGCTTGACCTGTCTACATCGTTTGTATCATAGGGGTAGCATTTTCTAAACAATTTGTTTCAAGAAATAGACATGCATGATTTTTATAAAGATACGATATAAACATATAATCTAAAATAATTTTCTTTAGATGAACAGACGACCATGACGCGGTCCGAGATATTGCAACCTCTCTTGCTACAGAATTTTGAGGGTCCTCCTCGAAATTCTGCCCCCGTTTGATGGGTGAATGCTTCTGGTTGCTGCTCGTGCGGAGACCGGCTGAACTTGCTTCAGAATTTTGAGGATCCTCCTCAAAATTCTGCCCTAGTTTCCATTCGTGGGGGAAATGGAATTTTTATTAAAATGTGACCGAACCCATAGGGCTGCCTACGTATCCCCTCTTAAACGGGAATCAGGTCAGGCGTAGTTAATTTACAACATTGATAAAAGCAAAAGAGTTACACATAGTAGCGCTTGACTACATCTGAGTTGATTGGTTTTGGCCAAATTTCTCCATCCATTTCTGCAAGTATAAGTGCTCCTCCTGTCAGCACTCTGTGAACCATGTACGGGCCTTGCCAGTTGGGAGAGAATTTCCCTTTGGCTTCGTCTTGATGTGGAAAGATTTTCTTTAGCACCAGTTGCCCCAGTGTGAATCGTATTGTCTTGACTTTCTTGTTGAAGGCTAATGTACCACTTTTGTGTGATAACACCAGTGCTCTCAACATGGCAAAGAACACGGTTCAACACAAGAGAACTAAGCATATTGATGTGCGACATCACTTCCTCAGAGACAATGTTGAAAAAGGGCATATCTGCATGAAATTCTGCTGCACTAAAGACCAAATTGCAGACATCTTTACCAAGGTACTAAGTAGGGAACACTTTGAGAAAAACAGGATGGCACTGGGGTTGATGAGACCTAACTAGGGACCTGGTTCCCTCGCTTTGGCTGTGAGAGTCACTTTCAGGTACATACAGCTAAAGTGTGTTCTGACCAAGCCTAACTCACATTAATACCGTTTCAGGTAGACACGCATGGTGATAACATAAATTAAAGGTACAACTCTGCAGAACAAAAAGAAGCTGAAAAACATTTTCAGAAAACAGGTACAGGACCTGGTTCCTGTACCACATGTTAGTAGTAATGTGTTTTCTATACCTCTAACATGGCGACTCTGCTGGGGAACTTTCCTAGGCTTATACCATTACAAACTGTTTTGTGAATTTGGACCTCTAATTTTGTCTTAAATGTTTGCACCCTTTCCTATTTCCCGTTATATGCTATCAATTGCTTAATTTTTCAAGTATTTATTTCACCTGAGCAAAATTGACATGTCTTCATGTTTTCTTTGTAATCGCTTTCAATTATAACTGTTGTATTTCCTTTCTTTACCGATTTCCTCAACGTGCAAATACATGCCTACTTGTTTAAATGCTATTTATTGCGGAACCATTATTTGTTACCATTTTCTGCCTGTTTTTTAAAGCTATAAGTACTTTCACTCTTTCAATATCAAAGGACGAACACTTGTGTCTGAAAACTATTTTTCTCTTACAATCTCTGCTCTCTCTGTCTCTCTCTCTCTTGTGTTGTTTGCTACTGACTAATTGTTAGCCGGCTGCAAGCCAAGGCTAAACACTATGCTTTCTCTCTTGCTCTCTCTCATCCCGCTTGCTCTCTTTTCACTAGTATGTCCTAGTTTCAATATAAAGTTCCAACAACAATATGTTTCTCTACTTGCTTCAGTTCTTGTGGTTTCTAGTTTGTCTCTATTTGTGTTTCTTTTGTGGCACTTGCAATTAATTATATATCCCTATCATGCTATTGTATCTCCCTTTCCCTTAGACTGGTATCCTTTCTTCATATGTGTTCTGAGCATGATTTAATAATTTTTCTTACTTGTTGAATACCCTAAACCCCCATCACCCCTCTATGTGGTTCTTCATATCTAGTCTGTGACTATGCTAGTATCAACAGTCTCTCTATATCTCTATTGGATTATTGTAGTCACATATAAGTGCTCTATGTGTCCCCATTCCCACAATCCCTGTTTGTACATGCTTAACCTGTCCTGGTTCTATGTGCTCTAGCTGTGTGTGAACCATTTGGGCATTGTGTTTGGACTGTTACCTATTATCATATTTTCTATTTTTTTTCAAAAGCTATTTAACAGATTCTTTAATTTGTCACATATTTTTTAACTAAATCTTTTTTTTCTTAACACTCTTTTCTCCCTATCAAAACCTTTTTTTTCAAAAGTCATTCCTTGCACTTCACTTTATTCCTAGATACGTAAGTTCCGCCCCTTCAGTGCGAGCATTGCTTATGGAACCTCTTGCGTTCCCTTTGAACTTTGATGCACTGAGGCTGGTATTTCCGCACTGTACATATTTGAATCTTGGTGACCATGTTTGGGTGTGAGCATTGCCCGGGAACCCACGAGGACCTTAGGGAACTTTGACACACCCGGACTATGAAAGGCTATGAAATACTGAGGGATTGAGGTTTGGAAGATTTGGGCCTGAATGAAGGCTCTCTATAGACATAACTTCTTATTTTCTTTTAGTTATGTAATTCATTCATTCCTGGCATGTAATAATTTGTAATGAATATTTGGGGCTGGATAGTGAAGATGGGATGGGTTATGCATGTTTAGTATAAGTTATGGGTAGAAGACATGTTTAGTATTTACTTCACCTATGTGTGCAATAGAAACCTTGCTTAGGACATATATTCCATGCATTAGTGAATCATCTTTTAGGTTCCTTTACTTCAGCATCTCATCACACTCATGATCGCTTAGAAAATCATGTTAACTACCATTAATAGGCTGTTACAATTACTGTCCCGCTAGAAATCCTATCGTAGTTAAATGACTAAAATGGTTGTTACGATAACACTGCCTCTGCTACATGACTGTTGCATATAGAAATCCTGTTTTAGGTTCATAACAATAACCAATCGTCGATATTTGCATTAGATATCCTACTATCTTAGGACTTTTACTCTCACTATGCCTATATTTAAATATTGTGCTAAGTATACTTCTAAGAACATCTAGAATTCATGTGATAGGATCAGCAACATAAATGACGCTTCCGTATGTTTTTGGTTAACAAATAATACATCATTAAAATAATGATTTCTGATTTCTGCAAATGTTTGTGCATTCAGAAAAGCATGTGTAGGCTTGCATACATTATGCTTGCATTTTTTATATCATGTCTATAAGACTTGCACCCATCATGCTCACATAATCACCTGTTCACTAGAGCTAAGCCTAAAAGAAGTGCATTCTGTATAAACAGTATCTAGAACATTTCAGACGCCTAGGCGAACTTTAGACACCAATACTTATTAAAACCAGAAACTCTTTGTGCACTGCTTGCTAACTACAATGGTCTAAAATTGGTCATATACCTCTTCTGCAACTCATTAATCCCGTTATCTTAATGTTGTATTCACACCTAGAATCCTGCCTTAGGTTCTGAAACTGGAGACTCCTTTGTGTGCTTGAGTCGTGCTATTTAGGTGTACAACCTGTGGAGGGATATATGAGCCCTGTAATTGCTTATGTGCATCCCCTATGTGTAAGTCCTAACTGTTTCTTTACTTGTTGCTTAGAGTTTATCCTTTAAAACCTAAGGGGTCAGCCTAGTACCCGCGTTGTAGGATTAGTAGTCCTAAACACCCTCCAGGACTGATAGGACGGGATAGGGTAATAGCACACAATAAGCTCCGTGACCAACACACGTGTTTTAAATACCTTAGTGGGGTGGGAAGGGTAGAATACTGATATGATGACCGGTGCGCTAATACCACGTGTATGTCACGACCCAAAACCGGTCCAGGTCGTGATGGCGCCTAATGGCGAGGTTAGGCAAGCAAACGAACAACAATAACAATAAAAAAGCGGAATACAATAACAATATGGGTAAGGTCGTAGAAACAAGTTGAACCACAATTAGGCCCAATACATATACAACCCCGATAACTACAACCAGTGTGTGCCAGGACTAGTGTCATAGTGTCAACGGGCGGCTACATAGATACAACAGCAGAAATACATATACAAAATATACACGCCGCAGCCTGGAACAAAAGACTAAGCAAAATGAAACTAGAAGGCTCCAGAGGTGATGTCAGGAAAATGCCAGGAAGACAGCTCACCGTGTGGAGTGACGCCGCGATCAGTACCTTTCAGCTGACGGACGAACAGACGAACCAGCCTCAATACCTGCACAGTCAAGTGCAGAAAAAAAAAAGAAAGCGCAGCATGAGTACATATAATCACATATGTACCCAGTGAGTATCCCGTCTAAACTCGTAAAGAG
>ML274920.1:651-15250 GCA_005239495.1 Nicotiana undulata | reverse complement strand
ATATATATATATATATATATATATATATATATATATATATATATATATATATATATGTATAACATTCCAAAAATAGTGCCAAACTGCTCAACCTCTCTATGTCACAAGGGGACCAATTAAACACCCCGTACTCTTCCAAAATAACCACAATAATATTTAACAACAAGATAAGAAGGCCAACTAGTCATGGAAACAATAGAGAACATAGAGCAATTAAGACGAACATCAATTAAGTTGGGAACAGAGAAAGGGGTCATGTTTATAAGGTAAGTTGGGTGGTGCATAGAAACTCGTCACCTCACCTATACACCAAGCCCATGCATTTCACATAGCAAACAAGTGGGGATTCCTATTCCCTCAAGTCAAAGTTAGACCAAACACTTACCTTAATCTCGCAAGCAATTCACTGTTCTAGCACTGCCTTTGCTTTAGAATTTGCTTCTAATCCGCTCGAATCTAATCGCAATTTGTTCAATGTTATCAATCTTAGCCTAAAGGAATCATCTTTTTGAAAATCAATAGGTTTCCTAAGTTTTCCTATTCAATTTCAAAAATCGACCCCGGATCTGCTTGGTCTAAACTCGAGGTTCGGACCAAAACCCGTTTACCCAATCTCCCCCGAGCACGGATATACAATTGGTATTGGAATTCGACCTCAATTCGAGGTCCAATTCCCCAAAATTTGAAATTTCTAAGTTTTTCCCAAAACCCCAATTTTTACCATGAAACCTCTAGATTTTTGGTTGTAAGCTTGTTAAAAGTTGTTAGGAATTGAAAACAATTGGTTAGAGATCACTTACCAATGATTTGGAGAAGTTTGGGTCTTTAGAAAATCGCCTATGGAGGTTTAGGGTTTGAGAAAATTGAAAAATGGGTGAAAATCCCTTCTAAAATCTTACTTAACAGGTTGCAGATGTCGCATTTGCGACCCAGGGTTCGCATTTGCGACCTTGCAAAAGCGAAGAAATACTTCGCAATTGCGAACAAGAGGAAGCTGGGAAAAAGTCGTAGTTGCGACAAAAAGTTCGCATTTGCGAACTGGGCACACCAGAAAACCATCATTGTTTTCCCGACAAGAAAATGAGCATAACTTCCAAATACGATGTCCAAATTCGATTATTCTTTTTCATATGACTCCGTAATTACGATACGGATCTAATGGCTCAATAAAAACTGAATTTAGATCTCATTTTCTTAATGTGGTATCATTTATGCTTTAAGAAACAACAATGAAACATCAAAAACAAGCACAACATAGCCTAAACTTATCTGAAACTCACCCAAGCCCTGGGGGCCCCAAACCTGTCACGACCCGAAATTCCACCGTCGAGACCGTGATGGCGTCTAACGTTGAACTCGCTAGACAAGCCAACGTTCCAGTTAATATACTTATTTCCTTATTATTAGGCATTTAAAAGAAAAGTGATAAACGAGAACAAATATGAATAAGAGTACGGAAGTTATGAAATACAACAACTTAAGTATTTAATATTACAAAATCCTTAATAAAACCCCTAGAACTGGTATCACAATTACACGGACCGTCTAAGAATACTAAAAATAAAGGTCTGAATAAACAAGTACAACTGTCTCAAAAACACAAAGTAAAGACAAAAGAAAGGAACGAGATAGAAAGAGACGCCAAGGCCTGCGGACGCATGCAGCACTACCTCAGATCGCCTATGGACTGAAGGAAGCCTCCTTAATCAGTGTCCACTGGGTCCGGTACCGTAATCTGCACAACATAAATAAGTGCAGGTGTAGAATCAGTACAACTGACCCCATGTACTGAGTAAGTGCCGAGCCTATCCTCGGCGAAGTAGTGACGAGGCTAGGACACGACAATTAATGATACCTGTGCAGTTTAATAATATAATAAAGAAATATCGGCAGGAAAATAATCAACTAAGCACAAAAATGGGGAAAACATGTTGGGGAAGAAAGGGTAACAATTAACGGAAATATAGAACGGAGCGACAGTAAAAATATCAATTTAAGGAAAGAAAAATAACAACACCGAACATAACAGGTAAACAGAAACGGCACGGTATGTCCCCTCGTGCATAAATAAACAACGTCACGACACGGAATGTCTCCTCGTGCATAAATAAACAACAACAGGGCACAAAATGTCCCCTCGTGCATAAAAAATCAACAACACGGCACGGAATGTCCCCTCGTGCATAAATATCAACAACACGGCACGGAATGTCCCCTCGTGCATAAATATCAATAACACGGCACGGAATGTCCCCTCGTGCATAAATACCATAAAAGCAACAATTGGCAGGAAAATTAACAATAAGAAACCTTAAATACACATAAATACTCAACAAGAATACTACTATCCCGGCAAGGGACACAGCTATAACCAATCCTACACAGGTGTATAGTTCCAAAAAATATTCCTCGACCGATCAACTACTCCACAGTAATCATAACTAAGAATTTCCACCAAATGATTATCCACAAGTTGAAATTTAATCCATAACACGATAATTATCAATGAAAATCAAAGATTTCATAATATTCGACCCACGATCATGCTAGAAAACAACATATAGGTACTCGTCACCTCACCTATACATTGAACATGAAATAAACATGTAGCAATTAAGACTCGATACATATTCCCTCAAGCTAAGGTTAGGCCAAACACTTACCTAGACTCCAATGATCGAAATCAAGCCTCTAGCACCGCTTTTCATCTTGAACCCGACTCCAAATCAATCGTATCTAGACATAATCGACTCAATAACATCAGTAAATGCTAAACAATTCATTTCCACTACTTAATTATAGATTTCCCAACATTCTTCCCAAAAATCCAAAAATTCACCCCGGGCTCGCTTGGTCAAAACACGAGGTTCAGACAAAACCCGATCACCCATTCACCCAGGAGCCCGAATATATAATTTGTTTTGAAATCCGACCCCAAAACGAGGTCAAATTCCCAAATAATCAAAAATCCCTAACTCTACCCAAATACCCAATTTTCTACCTTAAATTCCATGTTTTTAGGCCTAGAATCTAATGCGTGTTAATAAAACTGGAAGAAAACAAGGTTAGAATTATTTACCAAAGAGGTTATGGTGAAAAAGCTCTTCAAAAATTGTCTAAGAGGATTGGAGAAGAAGAGGTTTATGAAAAAGACAAATTCCCGTATTGATTCTGTTTTTGGACAATATAAATCACTTGGCAATTTTACTCTCCGTGTTCGCGAGCCACTGGCCGCGTTCGCGAGCCACTGGCCGTGTTCGCGAAGGCTTAGCTACTCAGACCTATGCGTTCGCGGTTGTGGGGCCGCGTTCGCATAGGGTAAATTACACCCAGCCCCCAGGCCCCCCGCTAAGGCCATGCGTTCGCGACTTACCCTCCGCGTACGCATAGTTGCCCATGACCCCCACTCCGCGATCGCGTCCAAAAGGGTGCTATCGCACAAGCTTAACTCTGCCCAGCCCCAACCATGTGCTATGCGTTCGCGGCTTATCCTATGCATTCGCATAGCATAAAATACCAGACACCAGATGACAACATTAAACACAAGAATTTTCCTAAGTCTTAACACCACGACACCTACCCGAAACTCACCCGAGCCTCGGGGCTCAAACCCAATTATGCACACAACTTCAAAAACATCCTACGGACTTATTCGTGTAATTAAACCACCAAAATAACATAAAAACAACGAATTAAACCTCAAAATCTATGAAAATTCTCAAAACTTCCAAAACATCAAAATTTTGCATTTAAGGTCCGAATCCCGTCAAACGAATTCCGTTTATTACCAAACTTCACAGATAACACATATAAGTCATATCGAACCTGTACCGAGTTCCGGAACGATAATACGGGCCCGATACCACAGGTTTGACATAGAATTTCATTTTCAAAAACCTTTATATTTTTCAGAAAACAATTTTCTTTAAAAATTCATTTCTCGGAATTCGATTCCGGGCATACACCCAAGTCCCATATTTTCCTACGGATTCTCCGGGACTGTCAAATCACGGGTCTGGATTTGTTTACAAAAATGTTAACAAAAGTCATCTTTATTCAAATAATTAATATAAAATTATTATTTTTATCAGATTTTCACATAACGGCTTCCCGGCTACACGCTCGGGTTGCGCACGCACATCAAGGTGAGATAAAAAGAGGTTCTCATGATCTCAGAACACATGTTTTGCTAGAAATACACAGGATGACCTTTTGGGTCATCACAATCTCCACCCCTAAAACAAATGTTCGTCCTCGAACGGACATAGAAAGATACCTGAATCGGGGAAAAGATGGGGATATCGGCTCCGCATATCGGACTCGGACTCCCAGGTAGCTGCCTCAACAGGCTGACCTCTCCACTGAACACGAACCAAAGGATAACTATTCGATCTCAACTGACGAACCTGCGGTCGGCATAGCTCTTCTGCCTGGACTGAGCTTTACGAAGTCTATCCTGAATGATCTTCACCTTGTCCAAGGCATCCTGGACTAACTCTGAACCCAACAATCTAGTCTCTCCCGGCTTGAACCACCCAACTGGCGACCGACACCGCCTACCATACAATGCCTCATAAGGAGCCATCTGGATGCTCGACTGATAGTTGTTGTTGTAGGCAAACTCAGCTAAAGGCAAAAACTGGTCCCATGAACCTCCAAAGTCAATGACACATGCTCGCAATATATCCTCCAAGATCTGAATAGTACGCTCGGACTGTCTGTCCGTTTGAGTATGAAACGTTGTGCTCAAATCAACTCGTATGCCCTACTCGCGCTGAAATACTCTCCATAAATGGGAGGTAAACTGAGTACCTCGATCAGAAATAATGGACACGGGCACACCATGCAAACGAACAATATCCCTGATGTAGATTTCTGCCAACCTCTCCGAGGAATACGAAACTGATACAGAAATGAAGTGTGATGACTTGGTCAGCCTATCCACAATGACCCACACCACATCAAACATCCTCTGAGTCTATGGGAGTCCAACTACGAAATCCATGGGAACACGCTCCCACTTCCACTCGGGAAGCTCAATCTGCTGCATCAAACCACCGGGTCTCTGGTGCTCGTACTTAACCTACTGACAGTTCAAGCACCGAGCTAGATATGCCACAATATATTTCTTCATCTTCCGCCACCAATAATGCTGCCGCAACGCCTAGTACATCTTTGCGATGCCCGCATGAATGGAATACCGGGAACTAATGGCCTCTTGAAATATCAACTCTGAATACCATCAACATCAGGCACACAAATACGGCCCTACATCCTCAAGACTCCATCGTCATCAACTGTAATCTGCTTGGCACCTTCGTGCCGGACCGTATCTCTAAGAACACATAAATGACGATCATCATACTGTCGGTCTCGAATACGATCTAACAATGAAGAACGGGCCACCGTATAAGCAAATACACTGCCAGTTTCTGAAACATCCAATCTCATGAATCGATCTGCCAATGCCTAAACATCCAAAGCAAGCGGTCGCTCCCCGACCGGTATATAAGCAAGACTATCCATGCTGGCTGACTTCCGGCTCAAAGCATCGGCCACCACATTAGCCTTTCCCGGATGATATAGAATGGTAATGTCATAGTCTTTCAACAGCTCTAACCATCTTCTCTGCCTCATATTCAACTCTTTCTGCTTGAACAGATACTGCAAACTCTTATGATATGTGAACACCTCATAGGACACACCATACGGATAATGCCTCCAAATCTTCAGCGCATGAACAATGGCTGCTAACTCTAAATCATGAACTGGATAGTTCTTCTCATGAATCTTCAACTGACGTGAAACATAAGCTATAACTTTGCCATCCTGCATCAACACTGCACCAAGTCCAACCCGTGAAGCATCACAATACACGGTATATGGCCCTGAACCTGTGGGCAAAACTAACACATGTGCCATGGTCAAGGCTGTCTTGAGCTTCTGAAAACTCGCCTCACACTCATCAGACCACCTGAACTAGGCACCCTTCTGAGTCAACCTGGTCATCGGGGCTGCAATACATGAAAAGCCCTCCACAAAACAACGATAATAACCTGCTAAGCCCAAGAAGCTCCGAATCTCTATAGCTGAGGTGGGTCTAGGCCAATCTCTGACTGCTGAAATCTTCTTGGGATCCACCTGAATACCCTCTGCCGACACCACATGACCTAGAATTGCTACCGAACTCAACCAGAACTCACACTTGGAAAATTTGGCATACAACTGACTATCTCTTAGAGTCTGGAGGACGACTCGAAGGTGCTGCTCATGCTCCTCTCGGCTGCGGGAGTAAATCAAAATATCATCAATGAAGACTATAATAAACGAATCCAAATAAGGTATGAACACTCGGTTCATCAAATCCATAAAAGCAGCTGGGGCATTTGTCAACCCAAAGGACATCACCAAGAACTCATAATGCCCATACCGAGTGCGAAAGGTTGTCTTAGGGACATCAGACACCCTAATCCTCAACTGATGGTAGCCAGATCTCAAGTCAATCTTGGAAAACACTAGGGCACCCTGAAGCTGGTCGAATAAATCATCAATCCTCGGCAAGGGATACTTATTCTTGATAATAACCTTGTTCAATTGGCGGTACTCAATACACATCCTCATCGAGTCATCTTTCTTCTTAACAAACAATATTGGGGCACCCCAAGGAGAAACATTAGGCCTAATAAAGACTTTATCTAGCAAATCATGTATCTGGTCCTTCAACTCCTTAAGCTCTGGCGGGGCCATACGATATGGCAGAATAGAAATGGGCTGAGTGCTCGGAGCCATCTCAATGCAAAAGTCAATATCCCTGTCGGGTGGCATACCCGACAGGTCAGTAGGGAATACCTCTGGAAACTCACGAACCACGGGCACAGACTCCATAGAGGGAACCTCGGCACTAGAATCATGAACATAGGCCAAATAGGCCAAACAACCCTTCTCGACCATGCGCCGAGCCTTCATATATGAAATAACTCTACCAGAAGAATGACTAGGAGTCCCTCTCCACTCCAAACGGGGTACTCCCTGTAAGGCCAAGGTCACAGTCTTGGCATGACAGTCTAGAATAGCATGATAGGGAGATAAACAATCCATCCCCAATATAACATCGAATTCAACCATATCAAGAAGAAAAAGATCTACACGAGACTCAAGACCGCCAATAACCACTATACAATAACGGTAGACTCGATCAACCACAATGGAATCACCCATCAGTGTAGATACATATACAGGAGTACCTAGGGAATCATGGGGCATAAGCAGATAAGGAGCAAAATATGAAGATACATAAGAGAATGTAGACCCCAGATCAAATAAAACCGAAGCATCTCTGCTGCAAACTGAAACCATACCTGTAATGACTGCATCAGAGGCCTCAGGCTCAGGCCTGGCAGGAATAGCATAACATCGAGGCGGAGCCCCTCCAACATGAACATCTCTGGGTCGACCTACGCGGGCTGACCTCGACCTCTCATAGTGTGTCCTCCACCCCTAACTGTCTGGCCTCCACCTCTGGCACCTCGACCTCAACCCTCTAGCTGGCTGAGGGGGTGGGGGTGCACCTGGTGCAGGAATCATAGCACGGTAACCCTGCTATTGAGAACCACCAGAACCTCATGGGCAAAACCTGGAAATATGCCCCATACCACCTCAAGTGAAATAAGACCTTGGCTGCTGAGGCTGCTGGCCCTGAAACTGTCCCTGTCGACCAGAATAACCACCCTGGAAGATCTGAAGCAGCGGTGCACTGATAGGAGCTGATGGTGCACTGCGAGATACCTGAAGTGCCGACTGGAATGGTCTAGGAGGATGACCTCTGCCAAAAGAATCTCTTCCTTCAGATGAGGCACCACTGAATCGACCAAAATGACGAGGTCTCTTGTCAGACCCCTGACCTCTGCCCAATGATAAGACCATCTCAATACACCTAGCCACATTGGCCGCATCCTGAAATGAAATGTCAGTACCTGTCTCCCTGGCCATCTGAAGTCTAATAGGCTGAGCTAGCCCCTCAATAAACCTCCCCAACCTCTATCGATCGGTGGGGAGTATCATGATAACATGTCTGGAAAAAGTTATAAACCTGGTCTCAAACTGTGTAACAATCATAGATCCCTGCTGGAGGCGCTCAAACTGCCTCTGATAGTCCTCTCTCTGGGTGACTGGAAAAAACTTCCCCAAGAATAACTCAGAGAACTGAGCCCAAGACAAAGGCGAAGACCCAACTGGTCTGGTCAAGCAATAATCCCTCTACCAAGCCTTGGCGGTACCAGAAAGACGGAATGTAGCAAAATCAACCCCGTTGGTCTCTACGATCCCTATGTTCTGAAGAACCTCATTGAAACTGTCCAAGTAATCCTGGGGATCCTCCAATGGTGCACCAGTAAAAATAGTAGGAAATAACTTGGTGAACCGATCAAATCTCCACAAAGCATCGGCAAACATAGCTGCTCTCTCAACTGCCTGTGTCACAATACCTGGCTGAGCTGCTCCAACTGTTTGAGATGCTGGAGTCTGGAACTGAGAATCTAATTGCTCCGGTGTGCGGGTAGAAGGAATCTTGGCCCCTCCCCCAGCCTGAGATACGGCTGGTGCTGTAGGAAGAAGACCGGCCTCAGCCATGCTCTCCATAAGATCCACTAAACGGACCAGAGCATCCTCAAGTACCGGGGTGGCAATGAACCCCTCTGGGAACTGAGTTGGTCCAATGGGAACTGTTCGAGTGGGAATCTCCTCAGCAACCTCCACCTGGGGATCCTCTACAGGGGCTGCTGCTTTGGGTTGAGCCCTGGCTCAGCCTCAGCCTCTAGCACGACCTCGGCCTCTAGTAGGAGCTGCAACGGGAGAATCGAGCTGCTGATCGGTAGATGAGGAAGCACACGTTCTCGCCATCTACAAGAGAATAGAATAGAAACTCGATTAGAATTTAGAACTCAAATCGCACGACATAGAAGAAAAGATGTGAAGTTAATCATAACTTTGCAGCCTCTGGGGGATAAGTACATATGTCTCCGTACCGATCCCCCAGACTCTACCAAGTTTGTCCGTAAATTGTGAGACATAGGCAACCTAGTGCACTGATACCAACTTGTCACGACCCGAAATCCCACCTTCTGGACTGGGATGGCGTCTAACGTTGAACTCGCTAGACAAGCCAACGTTCCAGTTAGTATACTTATTTCCTTATTATTAGGCATTTAAAAGAAAAGCGATAAACGAGAACAAATATGAATAAGAGTACGAAAGATATGAAATACAACAACTTAAGTATTTAATATTACAAAACCCTTAATAAAACCCCCAGAACTGGTATCACAATTTCACGGACCATCTAAGAATGCTAAACATAAAGGTCTGAATAAACAAGTACAATTGTCTCGAAAATACAAAGTAACGACAGAAGAAAGGAACGACATAGAAGGAGACGCAAAGGCCTACGGACGCCTACAAGACTACCTCAGAGTCGCCTATGGACTGAAGGAAGCCTCCTCCCACTGGGTCCGGTACCGTAATCTGCACAACATAAAGAAATGCATGTGTAGCATCAATACAACCGACCCCATGTACTGAGTAAGTGCCGAGCCTATCCTCGGCGAAGTAGTGACGAGGCTAGGACACGACAATTAATGATACATATGCAGTTTAATAATATAATAAAGAAATATCGGCAGGAAAATAAACAGTTAAGAACAAAAATGGGGAAAACATGTTTGGGAAGAAGGGGTAACATTTAACGGAAATATAGAACGGAGCGACAGTCAAAATATCAATTTAAGGAAAGAAAAATAACAACACAGAATAGAACAGGTAAATAGAAACGGCACGACATGTCCCCTTGTGCTAAAATGTCATAACACACGACAAAGAATGTCCCCTCATGCATAAATATCAGTAACACCGCACGGAATGTCCCCTCGTACATAAATAAATAACGTCAGGGCACAGAATGTCCCCTCGTGCATAAATAAACAACAACACGGCACAGAATATCCCCTCGTGCATAAATAATCAACAACACGCCACAAAATGTCCCCTCGTGCATAAATATAAACAACACGGCACGGAATGTCCCCTCGTGCATAAATATCAACAACACGGCACGGAATATCCCCTCGTGCATAAATATCAAAAACACGGCACGGAATGTCCCCCCGTGCATAAATATCAACAACACGGCACAAAATGTTCCCTCGTGCATAAATATCATAAAAGCAACAATTGGCAAGAAAATCAACAATAAGAAACCTTAAATACACATAAATACTCAACAAGAATACTACCGTCCCGGCAAGGGACACAGCTATAACCAATCCTACACAGGTGTATAGTTCCAAAAAATATTCCTCGATCGATCAACTACTCCACAGTAATCATAACTAAGAATTTCCCACCAAATGATTATCCACAAGTTGAAATTTAATCCATAACACGGTAATTATCAATGAGGATTAAAGATTTCATAATATTCGACCCACGATCATGCTAGAAAACAACATATAGGTACTCGTCACCTCAACTATACATTGAACATGAAATAAACATGTAGCAATTAAGACTCGATACATATTCCCTCAAGCTAAGGTTAGGCCAAACACTTACCTAGACTCCAATGATCGAAATCAAGCCTCTAGCACCGCTTTTCATCTCGAACCCGACTCCAAATCAATCGTATCTAGACATAATCGACTCAATAACATCAATAAATGCTAAACAATTCATTTCCACTGCTTAATTATAGATTTCCCAACATTCTTCCCAAAAATCCAAAAATCGACCCCGGGCTCGTTTGGTCAAAACACGAGATTCAGACCAAAACCAGATCACCCATTCACCCAGGAGCCCGAATATATACTTTGTTTTGAAATCCGGCCCCAAAATGAGGTCAAATTCCCAAATAATCAAAAATCCCTAACTCTATCCAAATACCCAATTTTCTACCTTAAATTCCATGTTTTTAGGCCTAGAATCTAATGGGTGTTAATAAAAATGGAAGAAAACAAGGTTAGAATTACTTACCTAAGAGGTTATGGTGAAGAAGTGTAACGACCCGGTCTGTCGTTACGTGAAACCTGCATTATAACTGTTGTTATTGACTCATTATAGATTGGTTATTCTATTCTTAATGTGTTAGAGTTGATATGCTTGAAATCGGAATGGTTAAATAAGAACTCAGGCACTTAGTCCTTAAAAATAGCCTTAAAATGGAAAAAAGTCAACTAAGAGTTGACTTATTGGTAAATGACCTCGGAATGCGGATTTTATGGCTCGGATAGCTTCGTTAGGTGATTTGGGACTTAGGAGTGTGTTCAGAATAATTTGGTGATGTCCGATGTAGAATTAGGCTTGAATTGGCGGAAGTTAGTTTTAGGCGATTTTCGGACGGCAGTGGAAAATAGGCTATCGGGGTCGGAATGGAATTCCAATAGTTGGAACAAGTTCGTAATGTCATTTTGGACTTGCCTGCAAAATTTCAGGTCAAACGGAGTTGATTTGGATAGTTTCGACATCATTGGTGAATTTTAGAAATTTCAAAGTTCTTAGGCTTGAATCCGATGTGAATTTGGTGTTTTGATGTTAGTTTTGGTGTTTCGAGAGTGCGACTAAGTTTGAATGATGTTATGGGATATGTTGGTAAGTTTGGTTGGGGTCCCGGGGACCTCGGGTGTGTTTCGGGGTGGTTTCGGATCATTTCGGGCTGTTTTGAGATGGCTGTTGCTGGTGTCTGGTGTTGTTCTTCGCGTTCGCGGGGAGCCAATCGCGTTCGCGATGAAGAATTTTGCATCAGGGACTTTGCTCTTCGCGTTCGCGTATAGTGCCTCGCGTTCGCGAAGAAGGAAATTATCTGATGCGCAGGTCTGACTTCGGAGGC
Organism: Nicotiana undulata; assembly: GCA_005239495.1. Taxonomy (NCBI): domain Eukaryota; kingdom Viridiplantae; phylum Streptophyta; class Magnoliopsida; order Solanales; family Solanaceae; genus Nicotiana; species Nicotiana undulata. The sequence continues at coordinate 3,375 of ML274920.1, read as the reverse complement.
TCATATCTCACAATCTATGAGGAATTTTGAGATGATATAAAAATAAAAGTTGTAGCCCTTTGTGTCTTGTTTCTAGAAATGTAAACCATTAGTCATATGGAGTTTTGTGGAAAACGTTATGACTATTCTACTAGATGCTGGTTGAGAAGAGTAAATAGGGAACCTGGAATTTATGTTCTATGTGTTCGCGGTGGTATACCGCGTTCGCGAAGAGTAAATGGGGGAGCTGGATTTTTGTTCTTTGTGTTCGCGGTGAGGTACCGCATTCGCGATGAAGGATTTACCTGGGCATATTTAAATAAACCCTCCGCGACTTAAACCTTATTTTTCACCATTGTTGTACGGAAAATAGCTTTTGGGGATGATTTTGAAGAGGGAAATCCTTGTTCTTCATAGAGGTAAGTATTTTGATCATTAAAACTCGATTATGGATGATTATAGAACATAAACCCAGTGTAAATTCATGGAAAATCAGTAGAAAAATTGGGTTAGGGCCTCAGATTATGAGACCTTTAAGGGTCAATTTGAGGGGTCAAACGAACTCCGATTTTGATGTTCTTTATATGTACAGACTCGTGGGAAGATGAAGAACACTTTTCTGTAAATATTTCTGAGTTTCGGGACGCGGGCCCGGGGGTCGGGTTTTGACCGGTTTCGAATTTTTTAGTTAAATTCGATATTTTTCAATTGGAATTCATTCCTTAAGCATATGTTGATGATAAGAATCTGAACTTGGTCGATTTGGAGCCTTCATAGGTTGAATTGAGAGGCAAGCGCATTGCAAAATAATTTCGGGCTAGTTTTGAGGTAAGTAATGTCTTTAAATCTTGTCCTGAGGGTATGAAACCCCGGACTATGCACCCTTTCATGGGTTTTGAGATAAAAAGGTGAAAACTTGGGAAACATCTTTCCTAATTTAGGCGACTATTGAGTTGCGAAACCGATTTCTAAGCCTATACTTAACAGTATAGATATATTTCGATATGATTTGGGCTGTAAGCCATGTTTGGGGCCTTGTGCCGATCTGTTTTAACCCCTTGGGGGCTGTTTTAATATTTTCCTCACTGATATGTTACGATTTTCACTCAGTCTTTTCTGTGAAATTGTTTTGACACTCGGAGTATTTTGATACTATTTATTGAAAAATGAAACACTATTTTGGGGTCGAGAACCCGGTATATTTATGGCCTGAAGGGCAAATTGAGAGTGTCTGACTGAGTGAGGCTGCTGGCCTATATTGTGAGGATGTTATGATATGAGTGAGGCTGCTGGCCTATATTGTGAGGATGATATGATATGAGTGAGGCTGCGGGCCTATATTGTGTGTGAATTATGCCATGTTGTGGCTTATTATTGCGCTTGGGCTGTAGGAGCCCCTCCGGAGTCTGTAACACACCCCCAGTGAGCGCCGGTACCGAATGAGTGATGCCCGCGGGGCTTATGAAGAGTGACTGTGAGGATGCCTGATGGGCAGAGCGGCTGTGAGGATGTTTGATAGGCAGAGTGATTGTGAAGATGCCTGATGGGCAGAGTGATTGTGAGGATGCCTGATGGGCAATGGTTACTATAAATGATTTTGGCCCGAGGGGCAGTTTTATGAAGATTTTTATTGAATTTTCGAACTATGAATTACTTCGTTTTCAAACTGGTTTTACTGAGAATTGTTTTTGAATTATACTGATATGGGACTTGTTCTCAAAGGATTTTTGAAAACTGATTTCGAACTTATTATTTGATGAATACTACCTGGTGACTTGGTGTTTTACTGGTTTTGTGGAATTGTGTATCTGTGTTGTGTGTTTATATTACTCAGACTGTGAGTTATTTTCATTACTATTGAGTTGGCGTGCTCATAAAGACTCCCTGTGCCTCTGTGCACAGATCTAGGTACTAGTTCGCAACTGTAGCTGACGCAGGTTTGGTAGCAGCATTCACGGGATTTCGAGGTAGCTGTCCAGCGTCCACAGCTTCTCCATTTCCCTTCCTTATTTAGTCTTAGCATTTGATTCAGAGACATATATTATAGTTTTAGCAGAGTTAGTTTATTTATTCTTAGATGCTCATGACTATTGACTCCAGTTCTTGGGAGGTTGTTTAGGTTAATATGGGAACGCTAATACCTAATTATATTATTTGATGTTAGGTTGTTTGCTTATTATTTAATTGTGAACTATTATAATTGAATAAATGCGTAGTAAAGTGATGGTAGGCTAGCCTAGTTCCACGATAGGCGCCATCACGGCCTGTTAGGATTTGGGGTCGTGACAAGTTGGTATCAGAGCACTAGGTTACATAGGACTCAACGGTCATGAGCAGGTTTAGTAGAGTCTTGCGGATCGGTACGAAGACGTCTGTACTTATCTTCGAAAGGCTGCAGAACTTTTAGGATAGAGGAAAATCCTTCCACAAAGCGACGGTAGTAGCCAGACCAAGGAAACTCTGAATCTCTGTAGTTGAAGATCGTCTAGGCCAACTCTGCACCGCTTCAATCTTTTTCGGATTAACCTGAATACCCTCGCTAGACACCACGTGCTCCAAGAAAGCTACTGAACCAAGCCAAAACTCACACTTAGAGAACTTTGCATAAAGCTTCTCCTCCCTCAACCTCTGCAATACGATTTTCAAGTGCTGAGCATGTTCTTCCTGGCTATGAGAATAAACCAGGATGTCATCAATGAACACAATAACGAAAGTATCAAGATAGGGCTGGAACACGTTGTTCAT
>ML274919.1:11315-22244 GCA_005239495.1 Nicotiana undulata | reverse complement strand
TCATTGTACATTGCATTGTGAGGAAGAGAGTAAAAGCTCGAAGGGTGATGCCGTGCCATGATAATTGATTACATTGCATTATGAGGAGAGAGTAAAAACACGAAGGGTGATGCCGTGCCATTATTTACTTTTCCGACATTTATATTGTTTCGTTGTCGATTATGTTGGATTATTCTCTCTGGATTACTTTTATCTGTCGAGGTGACCGTTTATTACACTTGTCCCCCTTACTGCTCCCGTATCCCCTACTTGCCTATTTATCTCTTGCCTTGTGTTATTTTCTATTACCTGCTGTGGAATAAGACAGGTTATCGTTAAAGTCAAGTCTAGCCTCGTCACTACTTCGACCGAGGTTAGGCTTGGCACTTACTCAGTACATGGGGTCGGTTGTACTGATACTACACTGCACTTCCTTGTGTTGTGCAGACCCTGCTACCGGACCCCGTGGAGCGTTCTGAGGGAGATACCTTCAGTCCACGTCAGAGCTTCGAGGTATACACTGGCGTTCGTGGATCCCGAGGCTTCTTTCCTTTACTGCTTCATTGTCTTCTCCTTATTTTAAAAACAGTGTTGTATTTTCATTTCCAGACTTGTATTTAGTATTCCAGTAGCTAGTCCGTGAGATTGTGACACCCCGGTTTTGGGATTGTTCGTGTAGATGTCTTATCATTTCATTTTGAGCTTTCTAAGATAATATTATTATTTTTCTGTTGTGAAACAGCTGGACTGATTTGGAATGTTCAGTAAAGTTTTGAGAGTTACTAGTGTGGAATGTTTCTTTTTATAAAGTGAGACATTAATGAATTCGAGAAATGTTCAGTAGAGGTTGGAAGGTTGAGTGATTTTACTACTGTTATGTTATGGTTATAAATGTCAAAGTGTTGTGTACGTTGGCTGGCCTAGCGGGTTTAACGTTAGGCGCAGTCACGGCCTAAAAGGTGGGATTTTGGGTCGTGACACGTACTCATAAAGACTCCACGTGCCTCTGTGCACAGATTCATGTACCAATTTGGAGCAGTAGCTGCCTTGTTCGTTAGCAGCAGTTCACGGAATTTCGAGGTAGCTGTCCAACGTCCACAACTTCTCCATTTCCCTTCCCTATTTAGCTTTAGCATTTGATTCAGAGACATATTATAGTTTTAGCAGAGTTAGATTTAATTATTCTTAGATGCTCATGACTATTGACTCCAGTTCTTGGGAGGTTTGTTAGACTATTATTGGGACGTTAAGACTTAATTATATTATTTTATGCTATGGTTGCATGCTTATTATTAAATTGTGAACTTTTATAATTGACTAAATGCGTAGTAAGGAGATGGTTGGCTAGCCTAGTTCCACGATAGGTGCCATCACGTCCTGTTAGGATTTGGGGTCGTGACAATATACCTTCGAGAGCGCGCGTATAAACTAACAAAGATTTTTTAACAACCAATAAAAACTTTCAATGAATCAGTTAACGAGCTACAGAGAGTCCAGTTTCCTTTAACATATTTGAACTCCACTGCAACCTATAAAATACGATACAAGGGTAGACAAAACCAACTCTTAAAGGCTGGTCAATCAATATAGGCATTTTGAGTTGCACTTAACACAATGTGCCAATAAAACTTATAATATGGATCGGTAACATATAATCAATGGTTCAACTAATATTATTATATTCGGCATGAAATATAGATATATAAGTATGAAAATCACATAATTTTCCAAAATAATAATAATTTGGAACCTATAATTTTTTATATTGAGTTCAACAATAACAACATAAAGATTGAACCCGCATTGAACTTACATCTCGGATTTACATATTCATAATAGTATAATTTTCTTTATGAAGTTTTGGCTCTACCTCTTATCGGATACGCTGAGAAATAGAACTCGCAACTTCCTAAATACACATGATACTCGGAGCAGACCATCCGATGAAGTTTTGCTATACAAGTTTTAATATGTTGATTTCATTACTACCATCGCTCTGCAATCAACAATATCGACATGCATTGCTTCATGGTAAAGAATGAGTTCTACTAATACAATTAACAAATAGCATCCAAACAAAATAAAACAAAAAAGATTTATAAAGCTGAGTTTATGTACATGTCATGTCAAAGAGAAAGCACGACCACAGATGCACCTGCTCACAAAAAATTTGCATCTTCCAGAGATATTATGGCTAAATTAAAGGAGAAGAAAGTAGAAGGCAGAAGGATCCAAACGAAAGAACTATTTAAGCAAAATTAAGTTAACGATAAAATTGCAAACTACTCCTATTCAAAATGGAACTCTTAAACACTCGTGGGAATGCCGAATTGGCATTTGTTATTCAATGTTCTTGTTCATGTGAAATTAGTACGGTATTAGAACTCTGCGTCTATTACTATAATTTTAAATTAAAATTATATTATTTAATGGACTTCATATCCCTAAATATTAGGCAAATTATTAAATATAGATATTGATATGGATATATATATATATATATATATATATATATATATATATACACATACAAATTAATAGCCTATTTGGCCATATTTTTTGTGCTAAAATACTTTTTTGTGCCAAATATACTTTTGTCTTTTACGTTTGAGAACAAATACTTTTAAAGAAATTAATTTTAAAATTTTGATCAAAAAGACTATAACCACGGTAACTATAAACATCCAAGTATGCAACGAATGAGATTGAATAAATACCCTCACATGTGATATATGGAAACAGACTTGAAATAGAATTATTATGGGATCACCGTCTAATATTTTCCCCCCTTTCATCCTTGGGTGTTTTACAACTATATCCCTAAATTTTATAAATATTTTAGGGTATAAAAGTCGATTAATATTTCAAGGATATTTTGTCGTTCAACATTTAACCTAAAACATTCGTGCTTTTATAATAATCTATACTATATTAAAAGCACGAAGGTCCTTAGCGAAATGTCGTTCGCCTTTTTTATCCTTCAAAATTAAAGATTACACTAGACAAAGTAGTCATTTAATTATTTCTTAATATTTAGGAATATTCATTTAATTAATTCCCTACTATTTAGGAATAGACATTTTAATATCGAGGACTTTAAAACTAACTAAAATTTGACTTATTAGTAAAAATTTCCTTATTTTAATTATGTAGATTAATCTCACCCCAATTTTTTTGTCTTATAAACGTGTGTAGTTAACATTATGACTTAAGGTATTGTCATTTGTTTTTGACATTTTACTTAAACGAGTAATCAATTAAGACCTTATACCATTCAAACAATTTGTTTGTAAATTTTTCCCTTTTATTCAACGTATTTAGACATTAGGAATGATCATTTGATAAGGATTTCAATGTTAGTTTAATATTGATTTATCTCCTTTATTAATTATTTTATACTTATAGATACTAATTTTGTTCACGATATTTTATTATTTATTTAATATTAATATTTTTAAATAAACTAAAGTTTAGTTATCAAATAACTCTTTATTTGAATTAGATAAAAAAATTCTAATATTTTAAATTTTGAATCAATTAAGTTTTTACTTTAAATAAATTATTTACTTATTTGAAGTTTGTACCATAATTATAATACATTCCATGTTAACTTTTTTATTATTTAGGATTTTAAAAATAATTAAAATTTTATTTTTTAAATTTTTTATATAATATTATAAGCTACATCAGTATTTATTTTGACTTGCAATCATCATCTATAAATGTACATAATTTACACAATAATTGTAAAATAACATATAATCAATAATTATTTTTCAATTGACGTATGCAAACTTGAAACAATAAGGATGAAATAATAGAGATAAAATATATTCTAAATCAGTTATTGTTAATTTTTTTTCTTTTTACAAATATTCTAACAAAGGACAATTATGTATATTTTTATATATTAGTTTATTATTGTAAATTATTGACTCAACAATAGTCATTTTGAAACTTAACTTTTCACTTATTAAATTTTATAGGAGTTACAGGCCAACTTCGTCGTGATAAAAGTAATCTTTTTACTTGTTTGTTCGATATTTAGGCATAAAAATTACAAAGATATTCTCACAGAACTTAAGGACTTTCGTTGGGTTGGATTTGGGATCAACATAATACTCTAGTACTCTCTCGTATATGAAACTCGTTAATAGGTTTTAACCATGGACTTAACATTTTTGGCTTTTTTTAAGCTGAAAGAGAAAGAGGGAGGAACTGGTAATTCAAAAATAGTCGGCGTTTGTAAAATCATTGAAAAATAGCTAATATTTTGCTGTAACACGAATCGGTGCAGCATTATATATCGGTCCAGCATAATGTAAAGTCACTGAAACTTCTCCTTGCTGTAATATTTTTCGTATTTTGAACAGTGTTTTCGTTCAGATTTAATCTTTACATAAAAAATAATTAAATTTCGTTTACTTTTGTAATATTAGGTATTGTTCAATCCCACTTATAAATCTGGCTATTTTTTTAGATTCTCCCCAAATTTAAACATCTAAACTTTCAGAAACCACTATGTTTTAGTGGTTATTAGCTAGTTGTATCTACCATTTACTATATTACTTCATATAGTTATGTTTTCAGGTTTTTTAGAGTGTATTAGGTGTATTTAAGCTACTGTATTCATGAATACAGTAGCATTTCTAGGCGTGAAATAGGGGATTACAACTAGACATATTTTTGTATGAAATGTATTCGACTGTATTCATGGCGTGAAATATGGGATTACAGCTGGGCAGATTATTGTATTCTACTGTATTCACGGCGTGAAACAGGGGATTACATTATTTTTAAACGGAAAATGAATTAATTAACATAATAGACTCCTAATATAACTCAACAAACTCAATTATAAAAAAAATTCTCAACCGAAAAACAACCCAAAAACATAGCAATCTTCAGAGAAATTATATACATCTGAATACATAAATTATATTAATTAAAGAAAACATATGAATACATTCATGGAATATAACGAGATAGTGAATACAATGAAATACACAAAATACGGCGGGATACATTGAAATACAATGAAAAAAAGACAATGAATACAAAATAAAATACGACGAAATACATTAAAATACATTAAAATATATTAACAAAAAATTCAAGTTTCTCAAGATCCCATTAACAAAAGCATAAGAGTTTGGTGAAGAAGAAAAAGTTATATTGAGTATTTGAATTTCATCAAGATTGATGACATGTTCTTTTCGAATTGCTTTACTAGACTCATCATCGTCACTAACAGAGACAATGAGGAAAGCACTGGTTACTCAAGAGAGCATAATGATTATCAGTTATTGAGAAAACAGATTCAGATTTGTTGAATCCAGAGTAGTCGGTTGGATAAAAATAGAGACGGAAGAATTTAGTGTCAGGGAAAACAATGAAATTGTAGGTGTTGAGATTGAAAACTACGGGCACTCATATAATAATCTCTAGTGAACAACCCTAATGAGAGAGAGGGTGGAGAAAAATCTGAAAGAATAAGACAGAAAAATAATACAAAGAGTATTTTATGGCTTAAGGATAAAAGGTAACCATAAATAAATATTTAGCTATAAAAATCAAAAAGTAGCTATAAAATATAATTTTTTAAAAAGATATTTATTAAAATAAATAAGGTATCAAACATTTGCTATAGGCCCATCCGAAATCTAGAGACGAATGAGTGGTGTAGCCCATGACCATTTAAATTCCTTTAGAAATAATTGCACCGCGAGAGACGAATAACATAGCATTCTCAACAAAGTTTTTTCATGATTATATTCAAAAAAAAAGAAGCAAAATGCTAAAGAAAGAGTCTTTTTAATACCAAAAATGAATATTCGCAGTATAGACTACAATTCCAAATAAAGATAAAATTCCGTATGAGTTTGACCAAAATATATAAATAAAGTATTTCACCTATTAAGACAACAACAAATATTGTGAATTTGACCAAACCTAGGGTTAGGTATACACAACCCCACAAAATAATCCAAACGCTTGCATGGTTTCTTGCATGCGCCCAAATATACACCACATATCTCGTCACATTATTTTCTGCATTAAAAAAGAGATTGAAAATAAAAATATCTTTTAATTCAATTCAAATCAATTAGAAATTAGATAAGTATAAATTATAATTAAAAAATAAAAACAAGTTGTGGTTAAAAAAATACATATAATGTTGTATCCTAACCTTTGGCTTGAGAAAGAAGAAGAAAAAGTAAAACAAAAGCAACTTTGTATGAAGCCATTCTCTCTTTGTATGATGAAATCATATAGAATTTATAAAGAGTTTAGTATAGAAATTTAAGGTATAATTAATAATTTACCAGTATTGACTCTCTAAAAATGAAAAAAAATATATAATGAATTAAGTCAAAGTATCAAAACCATATTGATTGATTCATTTTATCATCAGTGGCGAATGTAAGTAATCTTATTGATACGCACTTTTATACAGACTTTAAATGCTGAAATCACCAATTTAGAATTTTAAATCTGTCATTAATATGATAAACAATTTTATATATTTTTTCTCTTTTGGTCATTATATTGCCGCAGTTGTAATTTGTTAGTCGTGATTAGTTGACCTATTAAATTTATATTATCAAAATTGATGTACTCGATTAAAAAGGAATGAAGAAACAGAATTAAATCTATTACTCATCATAATTTATGTTTTTCTATTAATAAGTAACGTAATTAAAAGGGAAACTTACGCAAATCTCTCAAATAAATCTCAACTTACCAACCTCTAGTTATTAGTCATACACTTATCAAAACTAGCCAACAAAAATTAATAGGGTTCTTTCTCTCAAAGATCACCTTCCATATTTTTAAGTGTGATTAGCAACACTAGATACAAGACGGAAAGGAAATTCATGGATGAGGTAGCAAATAAGGTGATGAAATACAAAAATATATACAATATTCCAATAATCTAAACAAAAAAGGAACTTTTTCAATGGGTATAGTTGAAATTCATTGAAAATATATAGATAAGTCAATATACAAAATTTGAGGAAGATTGGAGGTGACTTGGATTGGTTTTCTATCCAATTTTCAATTCAAACCACCTCAAAACTTCACCAAATCATCCCAAAACTGAGATTCAAGCTCATTAAGTTGTACCCAATCTATTCTAATAACAATCACTCAAAACAAAGCAAAAATTTGATATTTTTTCGCTACAAATAGCTAATTGACTAATTTGGCCAATATTAGTAATATTTTATCAATTGGCCAATTTTTGTAATGAAATACTTATAAATGGACATAGTTGGCAATTTTCCTAATTAAAATTGTTTGTGTGCTCCTTATGTACAGTCAAACCTCTCTATAACAGTATTCCTATATAACAACACTTCTCTATAAAAGCCAAGTTTTTTCGAAACCAATTTTTATGTTATGTTATAATATATGTTCTATATAACAGCATTTCGCTATAACATCCAAAAATATTCGGAACAAGCGATATTGTTATGAAGAGGTTTAATTGTACCTTAATTTACAAATCTAATACTTTCGAAAATGATTAATCCTTTGTTGCAACAAAAGAAAAATATATCCTACTCATATAAGGGGAAGAGCTAGCATATGCCGATTACCGGTTCGGCTGAACCTAGTAACTTTGGTTCAAGTCTATATTTATCTTTTAAAAAATTATTAGAAAATTTGAACTCATATAATCAATGTATAATCTATATATAATAAATTTGACCGATTATTTGTGTAACAATCCCATACTTATTTAAATTTTGCTATATATTTTTACCGTATAGAACGAGGAGCAACTAAACAAAAGCATTATCACCCTTTTACACTATTTTCATACAAAGTTTCTTCTTATTTTTCTTTTGGTGGAATTAATCTCCCAATTCAATTTAGTACGAAATCAAAATCCCCCAATTAGAGATTATAAATATTTTCTCTGTCCTATCTCATTATCCTGCCATTGTTATCATATTCATTCCTACTCTATTAAGCTCAAAATAATTTGTAACAATCCGGTCCGTCGTTATGTAAAACCTTCATCAGAATTATTGTTATTAACTTGTTATAAATTGGTTATACTGTATTTGATGTGTTAGAGTTGATAGGCTTGAAATCGAATGGTTGTAGTGAGAGTTCAGTCAATTAGCCTTTAAAAATAGCCTTAAAATGGAAAAAGTCAACTAAGAGTTGACTTATTGGTAAACGACCTCGGAATGCGAATTTTATGGATCAGATAGATTCGTTAGGTGATTTGGGACTTAGGAGTATGTTCAGAATAATTTTGTGATGTCCGGTGTAGAATTAGGTTTGAATTGGCGGAAATTAGTTTTTGGCGATTTTGGACGGCATTGGAAAATAGGCTATCAGGGCCGGAATAGAATTCCGACAGTTGGAACAAGTTCGTAATGTCATTTTGGACTTGTCTGCAAAATTTCAGGTCAATCGGAGTTGATTTGGATAGTTTCGGCATCATTGGTGAATTTTAGAAATATCAAAGTTCTTAGGCTTGAATCTGATGTAAATTTGGTGTTTGGATGTTAGTTTTGGTGTTTTGAGAGTGCAACTAAGTTTGAATGATGTTATGGGATATGTTGGTAAGTTTGGTTGGGTCCCGAGGGGATCGGGATATATTTCGGATGGTTAACGGGTATTTCGAAAGTTGGAAATTGTAGCAAAAAGCTGCTAGTGTGGAATCACAGAGATTTCCGCACCTGCGGAAGTTCGACCGCAAGTGCGGGCTCGCAGGTACAGGCAGTGGGTCGCAGGTGCGGAGAGGTCGCAAGTGCGGTTGAGAACCGTAGGCGCGGTCTCGCAGGGGCGAATAGGGAGCCGCAGGCGCGAGACTTGGCGGGGCTGGAGAGTTTTCGCAGGTGCGAGAGGATGGTCGCACCCGCGAGGTCGCTGGTGCGAAGGTCGAGTCGCAGGTGCGGAAGTCGGGGGAGCCCTGTAGAGATCGCATGCGCGGAAGTAGAATCACACCTGCGAAGCCGCAAGTGCGAGTAAGTAGGTCGCAGGTGCGGAAATAGCTGGGCAAAAATATATAGTTAAACCCTCCGCGACTTAAACCCTTATTTCACCATTTGTTTACGGACAGAGAGCTTTTTGGACGAATTTTGAAGGAGAAAACCAGTGGGTGTCACAGAGGTAAGTAAATTGATTATTAAAACTCATTTATGGGTGATTATAGACCATAATCCCAACCTTTAATTCATGAAAAATAGTAGAAAAAAATAGGATTTTGGGGCATGAGATTATGAGACCTTCAAGGATCGATTTGAGGGGTCAAACGAACTCCGATTTTGGTGTTCTTTATATGTACGGAATCGTGAGAAGTTAAAGAACACTTTTCTGTAAAAATTTCTGAGTTTCGGTACGCGGGCCCGGGGGTTGGGTTTTGACCGAATTCGGATTTTGAGCTAAATTCGATATTTTTCAATTGGAATTTATTCCTTAAGCATATATTGATGATAAAAATCTGAACTTGGTAGATTTGGAGCCTTCGGAGGTTGCTTCGAGAGGAAAGCGCATTGCAGAATAGTTTTTGGGCTAGTTTTGAGGTAAGTAATGTCTTGAAATCCTGTCCTGAGGGTATGAAACCCCGGACTATGCACCCTTCATGGGTTTTGGAATACAAAGATTGAAACTTGGGAAATATATTCCCTACTTAGGCAACTATTGAGTTGCGAAACCAATTTTTAAGCCTTTGCTTAATTAGTATTTATGTATTATGATATGTTTTGGGCTGTAAGCCGTGTTTGGGGCCTAGTGCCGATCTGTTTACCCCTTGGGGGACTGTTTTACTGTGTTTCCTCACTTGATATGTTGTGAATTACACTCAGTCTTTTCCTGATAAATGGTTTTGACACTCAGAGTATTTTGATACTATTTATTGAAAAATGAAACACTGTTTTGGGTCGAGAACCCGGTTTGTTTATGGCCTAAGGGGTAATTGAAAATGTCTGACTGAGTGATGTGAGGAGGCTTCCAGGCCTTATGAGTGATGTGAGGAGGCTTCCAGGCCTTATGAGTGATGTGAGGAGGCTTTCAGATCTTATGAGTGATGTGAGGAGTCTTCCGGACCTTATGAGTGATGTGAGGAGGCTTCCGGGCCTTATGAGTGATGTGAGGAGGCTTCCAGGCCTCATGAGAGAGATTAGAAGGCTTCCAGGCCTTATGTTATTATTGCTCTTGGGTTGTAGGAGCCCCTCCGGAGTCTGTAACACACCCCCAGTGAGCGCCGGTACCGAGTGAGTGATGATGATTTCCTGCGGGGCTGATACTGAGTGATGATTGATACTGAGTGATTGAGGGAATGCCTGAGGTCATGGTTACGACAAATGATTTTGGCCCGAGAGGCGTGTTTATGATGATTTTACTATGTTTCAAACTATGATTCACTTTGTTTTCAAACTGAGTCTTACTGTGGATTTCACTGCGATATAGTGATATTTACTTGTTTTTCAAAGGAGTTTGGAACTGGTTTTTGAACTTATGAATTTGTTGAATACTACTTGGTGACTTGATGTTTTTAATAGTTGCTGCGAAATGGTGCATTTGTTTGTGTGCTTTATATTTCTCAGACTGTGATTTTTTTTCATTACTACTGAGTTGGCGTACTCATAAAGACTCCCTGTGCCTCTGTGCACAGATCCAGGTACGAGCTCGCAGCAGTAGCTGACGCAAGATCGTTAGCAGCAGTCACGAGATTTCGAGGTAGTTGTCCAATGTCCACATCTTCTCCATTTCCCTTCCTTATTATGTTTTTAGCTCTTGATTCGGAGACTTATGTTATAGTTTTAGCAGAGTTAGATTTAATTATTCTTAGATGCTCATGACTATTGACTCTAGTTCTGGGAGGATGTTTAGAGTTGTTAGGTTATTATTGGGGGCGTTAGACCTATATAAATTATTCTTTATTGAATTGCTGTTTATTTTGCATTATGAACTGTTAAATGAGAA
>ML274919.1:0-11310 GCA_005239495.1 Nicotiana undulata | reverse complement strand
GAGACTTATATTATAGTTTTAGCAGAGTTAGATTTAATTATTCTTAGATGCTCATGACTATTGACTCCAGTTCTGGGAGGATGTTTAGAGTTGTTAGGTTATTATTGGGGGCGTTAGACCTATATAAATTATTCTTTATTGAATTGCTGTTTATTTTGCATTATGAACTGTTAAATGAGAACAAGTGCGTAGTAATGTGATGGTTGGCTAGCCTAGTTCCATGATAGGCGTCATCACGACCTGTTAGGATTTGAGGTCGTGACATAATTTAAGAGATATTATTATCCTTAGGCAAATTCTATCCATATTCAAAATTTGAGAGCCAAAAAGTGGCCAGTGGACGCAATTTTCGTTTTGGGCTAACCCAACTAATTCAAGGGAGAAGTGCAGAGTAAAAATTGTACGGGGCGCCCTATTTGGTCACCCTCATTTAACCTATACCCACATTTTGAAAGGTATTTAACCTATACCCTAATTTTTACAACTTCGGGCGCCTCTTTCTTCCTGCTACCTGTGCGCTCCTTTCTTCCTTCTTTCGTTGTTTGTCCGATGTGTTACCTGTGCGCAACCTCCATCTTCGTTGATATCAGAATCAAATTCATCTTAGAATTCTTGATGCAGAATGGCGTTGCTTTATTTGATTCTTCAGTGATTCTTTTGCTTGATGCTGCAAAATACTAATTAACAACAAGCCTTTGCAAATTTTTTTATACACGAATACATTCAATGAACTGACATCGTCCTTCTTTGTGCAGTGAAACTGATTGTTGTTTAACAGATAGCTAAACCCGATTTTAGAGTAAAGTGAAACTTAATTTAAAAATATGCAGCAACAAAAAACTAGCATACTAACCTTTTATCTCCTTTCACTTCCCTCATTCTGATGAGAAATTTCATCTTCAATACAAAACAAACTTCAGCCCTGAAGTTCATCACAACATAAGAAAACTTAAGCTAAAACATGCTGAAATTCAGCAAATATAGAACAAAACTTCAGCTAAAACATGCTAAAGTTCAGCAAATAGAGAATAAAACTTCAGCTAGTAGAATGTTTAAATTCAGCAATTACAAACAAAAACTTCAGCCAACACTAAGTTTACGCGAAAAAACTTCAGCTAAAACATGCTGAAGTTCAGCAAATAGAGAACAAAACTTAAACTAGTAGAATGCTTAAGTTCAGCAATTACAAATAAAAACTTCAGCCAACATTAAGTTACGCAAAAAACTTCAGCTAAAATATGTTGAAGTTCAGCAAATAAAGAACAAAACTTCAGCTAGTAGAATGCTTAAGTTCAAGCCCGTCTACTAGAATGCTGAAGTTTGCGTGATTGCCTTTGCTACTTCAGACCCGTATGCCTGAAGTTACGCGAAAAGTGGGTACGCTTACAAATTTTTTTACAAAGCGGGTATAAGTTAAAGCGTGACCCAAAAAGCGGGTATAGATGCAAATCCCCCAAGTGCAGACATACCCTATTTTTGTGCCACTATTTAACGTATACCCTATTTTTATAAATTATTTAACTGGTACCCACTTTATATTAAAATTAGTAATATCTGGACGAAGATACCCCGATTTAACAAGCAAAAGATTTTCACAAATCGAGTCATCAATAATGATATCGACAAACACTGCATTACCGGATTTCTGCCGACCTTTTTTCCTCTCTGGTGACGTCTCCGGCATCTCATCACTGGCGTTTAAATATGAATCGTTCTTCTGCAAACCTATGAGAATTTGATCTCGCGAACTGTTGCTTCGCGAAAGCTAAGGATCTGTTGTCGAAAGCTAAAATTACTAGTATTTCAGAAAATTGAAGAGAAAAAAGTTTCTGTTAATTGCACGATCACGAACTTCTTGGGAAGTATAATAAAAATCTAGTGATTGATGTACTGAGTCGATCGAAAAACATATTCTTTGCTATTGTAGAGAACTGTAAAACTTTAGCTCATTCGTATTTGATGTTTGGAGAAGCAACATTATCGAAAGTTAAAGTTTCTGGAGTGAGTGAACCATTGTGCTTATGAATATTGTGTGAAAGGGATTTGATGACCATGTTAGCTTTGAAGGAACTGAGATTGACGACACTTAAATTATTGGATATATATGAACTTCAGACATTTGGCGTATGGTTTTCAAATATTTGAGTATGAACATCAGATATTTCGTTATGAACTTCAAACAAATGGACATGAACTTTAGCATAGAGGCCCATGAATTGTTTGGTGCAATCACTAAAGGCAATTAATGGGACTTATGATGCCGTGATGGGAGGGTCGTCATGGTCGGAGCAGGGGAGAGAGAGATAAGAAAATAAAAATGCTATAGTAAGAAAGTCCTGAGATCATCAACCAGCAACTTGGGATATTAATTTTCTGAATAGAAAACAAAGAAATGATGATTCTAACGACATAACTGGAGACTTTCATCTTTTGATCAGTGGCAACCATGGTTGGAAATTTTTCGCAAATTCAAACATATATGTATGCCTGAAGTTAGGCAATACCTCTTAAGTGTACTACTAATTGAAAAAAATAGACTAGTAAATTATGAAATTTAGTTGTTCCAAATAAACTTGCGACAAAAAATCCAGTATTACCATGTAAGTTAACTACAACACTTTCTTTTATTTCAAATTTGTAATGAATGAATAAAAACTCTATATGTAAAGATCAACACAATTCAAATTTGGTACACCAAATATTTGTTTTCACGTCCAAAAACTGAATAATAAAAAATATATGTCTTTGCTTACAAAAATTGTATATCACTTTCAAGCAGAGACACTTTTCCAACCACCTTTTGTCTCATCAGCTTGAATGCCTGAAGCACTGGTTCGTCCTCAAAACACCTAAAGAGAGAACAAAGATGGAGCTTATAACGCATCATGCGGATGTATTCCTACATGTAAAGTTGAAATGTATTATAGAACTTAGAATAATAAAGATCAAATAGCATTTTCTACAAGTTTAATGGTTGCTAATATCAAAATCTCTAGTTCATCAAAGTTCTAAAGCAATTGGCTGATGTAATGAGTTAACAACAGTATCCTAGTATTGTCTTTTCTAGATTGTTAGAATTCTTGTCACTTATCAATGGATATATCAGTGAGATGAAATAAACACATTTAACTGTGCGGCCCAATGATGAGCAAAGCCCAGATTTAGTTAAATTAACATCCAACTTTAATCTTGTAAACATCACAATTACTACTTTACTCGAGTGGAACTCAGAAATAAGGGAAGGGACAATATAATTAGCTGATTCACAGACTCAATACAAACAAGACAAGTGAAAATACTTTGCATTAAACAAAAGAGCTCTTTCCTACAAGACTTACTAAAGGACAAAGATCTGAAGTTTGCACATGAGAACTTCAGATTTAAAGGTCTGAAATTTACACTGCTACATGAGAACTTCAGGCCTCGGGGCTCTGATGTTTGCTAGGTACAAGCAGAGGTCTGAAGTTTGCACTGCTATAGGTGAACTTCAGACTCCAGACCTGAAGTTTACACTTCAATAATACAACTCCAGCCAACTAAACACATATTATTTGAAGTTTCAAAATGAACATGCAATGTGAGATTCCTTGGATAAAATGGTGAAACTAAACATGAATACATATTTGATACATGACTACACACAACAACAAGTCAAATTAATATCCTTAAAATCAAACCAAAACAAAAAGAAGAGCTACCTGTCAACCCCAAATAAACCAACCTCAAATAAGATTTCAGCAAAACCAAATTATTAAATAATACCCCTGAATTGTTAAAATGATGAATAATTTAAAGGAAAAGGGAAGGAAATAACCCCAGTTGCATAAAGTGTAGCTCAACCTCTACAATGCACCAAATTACTTCTATTAACCGAATATAAATCTGATGTAAAATAAAGTAATAAATGACATACAACGAGGAGAAAAAAAGAATAAGAAAAAAATCTTAAGACATTTTGTTATAAACTTAGTCATTTGAGTATGCATGTTAGGCATTTATGATATAAACTTCAGACACTGGGATATGAACTTCGGGCATTTTGCTATGAACTTCAGTCACTTTTCGGTACGAACTTCAGACATTTTGCTATAAACTTCAGTTATTTGGATATGAACGACATATATCAGTATAACATTAGATATTTGGGTATGAACTTCAGACATTTGGCGATGAACTTCAGACACATGGGTATATACTTCAAATATTAGAGTATAAACTTCAGATAATTGCCGGACTTCAGGTCCCGAAGCATGAAGTTTTTCAATGGTTGAAAACAACAACTTCACGTACCCATATAGTGTAGGGGCAGAAGAGAAACACAGCATTACCAATGGAATCATGTATTACAACCAAAAACTTGAGTAAGCAAGACAGAAGATACGTACATGAAAGCCTAGTTCCAATAGTCAAATTCATGAAATATGAAACAAACATTAAATAAAAGGAAGTATCACCGATTAAATTGGTGAATTCAAATCATGGACTGACAAACCAAACTACTAAACGCTGGATATGGGTCTGTTTGCAAAGGATTAATAAGGAAACCCTAATATTTAGTGGACAAAAAAATACTCTAAAGAAAGAGAAAGGAAAAGGAGAGAGAATAATGAATGCGGAATCTGAAGAGGATTTTAAAAACTTTAGTATGATCTCTGGAGAGTAGTAATTGGTAAAATGATTCAAATTCTTGAGGATGATGACCATGTGACTGGAAGGATGGTGAAGCGGAATGAGCGCATATGACAATATTATTCTCTGTTGTCGAAAGTAGAGACATAGAATGATTGCTTATTAGATATGATGAACAAATGAAAGTGTTAGGGACTAAGATAAGGGTGCCGGAGGAGTGCTGCGCCAGATTGGAACGACGAAGGTGGTGGAAGATTAGCAATAGAGGTGGTGAAAATTCGAGATGGAGGAGCGTGCAGCTGCCCATGAGACCAGATCTTAACGGAGGGCAAAGTAGTACTTTTGAACTTATTTTAAGACAAAAACGGGTGCAGATGCAAAATAATTTGAAAAATGGGTATCACCGCAAAAAGTGGCTCTCCCGTACAATTTTTACGAGCCTTCTTGTCCATTCTTATGGACTCTTGGATATAACGAGCCGCAGAAATTGCATCTTGAATTTTGATTTTTCCATTCAATTTTTTGGAGCAAAAATATTTTGAATGTCATGAAATTAAGAATTTTAGTCCAATATTTTAAGACAAAATAAATATTGATTAATCCCTAAAAATGTAATTTGTATACTTGCCCCGAACGAGCCCATCAAGTTTATTGAATGTGATCTTAATTAAGACAAGAAAATACCAAATGTGAATATCAACAAAATAATTAGGGGAATTATTCTCATTCTTCTCTCACATAGGCTTTATTATGTTATCTCGATCTATTTATTTTTATTTTAACCATATGATATATGAAGATCACTAGCCTCGCTAATTTAAATTGGTGTGAGATAAAAAAAATCATTCTCAAGGTACGAATCGCAAGATCTAATAATTGACAAATGAATTAGAATCATCTAGTAACAGCCTCCAAATTTATTGAATGTCTCCTAATTAAGACACAAGAAAATGCAAGATGTGAGTGTCTGTATCAACAAAATAATTAACGAAATTATTCTTATTATACGAGTACTATTTATCTCCTTTTTAGCCCATATTAATCCTTTTGATGTTTTAAGCATCAGATTCTCTATCCAAAATGGATGTCTAATCGAAACCACTTTAAAGCCCATCCACTTTATTTTATAGGCTTTTTCTATCTTCAATTTCCCAAGTCTACACATCCCATCTCCGTCAATCACAAAGATTGTTTCACTATGCTTGTGAAAGGAAAAAGAGAATACTCATAAACACTCAGAAGAGAAGCGTTAGGAGGCCACGGGTTCAAGCCGTGAATACAGTCTAGGGCTTTTTATTTGGATCGGATATCCGAAATTCGAACGGATTCGTTTAATTTCGGATTTCAAAATGGATCGGATTTAGGATAGTGTTTATTAAAATCTCAAATTTCGGATCGGATTCGGGTTGGTATAATTTTGATCTGATACGACATCCGAAATTATTAGGGCATGTATAAATACTAAACTTTAATTTCGGATAATTAGTACTTCTTTTTTACAGTTTCCTCCAAGTTATTACCTTTACAATTGATGGATTTAGCTATATTGACACCATAGTACTCTCGTAATTGCAGAAATATGAATTTTTCTTACTGTATTGCCTCATTTACAAAGAAAATATACATATGAGTTTGCAACTTTGAGGCATGATAATCCGATCCGAAATCCGAAAATCCGATCTGATCCAAACTTTAAAATCTGATCCGATATAATTCGGATCGGATTCAGATTGCATTTTCAAGAATCTGAAATCCGATTCGAAATGTGCTAAATCTCATCCGATCCGATCCATGCACAACCCTAAAACAGCCTATTGCAGAAATGTCAGGTAAGGCTGCGTACTATCGACCCTTATGGTCCGGCTCTTCCCCGGACCCCGCGCATAGCGAAAGCTTAGTGCACCGGACTGCCTTTTTGAACACTCATAAACATGGCATAGGAGTGGGCACCTGTGAGCGTGACCTAGTAGTTAATAAAGTGAATAAAAATTATGGGACACTTAGGTTTAAATCTCAGCGAATAAGAAAAACCGTTACATAATATCTTATCATTCACCTAAATTTTTGTGGACAAAGCTACTAAATAGTTATGCTGACAAGAAATAGTAGATACTCGATAGAACAGTCAGTAGAAAGTGACATGTACTAAGTAAAATAGTCGAAATGTGTACAAACTAATTCGAATATTACGATGTAAAAGAGTTATGAGTTTAATTAAAATCGCAGTCGAAATACTACATCGGCCCCTAAGCTCAATAACACTATAGAATAAACTTTTCCAAAGATTGGGATCTTTTAAGGTTCAACTTTGAGAGCATTTTGTATTGTTTCACCTTCCATGTGAAAAAAGTCAGAAACTGTGTTGGCATTATTCTCGTGGGGATAGGTAAATGAAAATGGGTTCTACTTGAAAAATCAAGTTTGCACACTTCTCTCGTAATTTTATTTGAAAAATTAACCCAAATAGCTGTTTATTCAGTCACTTAAAATAAAATAGTCGTCGGAGGTATAATAAATACATAATTTATGTAGTGGATGAGTCGTTAGTTAATAATGGCATGGATGAGCCAAACGTATAACGGCAGTGGCATGAAATGAGCATTTTCTTAACGGATGACATGAATAAACCATTTTTAAAGATTGAGTGACATTTTTAGGCCTTTTACTATTCTTAAACTATGTACTTACCTTTATGCCAAAAAAAAAGAGAGTAAAATTCTTATAATAATATTATATTCATTCGGAATTTACTAACTCTAAATTCTTAGATTCGACTCGATTACTGGTCGGCCAAATTTAATGGTTGTACTGATTTGGTGTATCGGTGGAAGGTGTGGCTGCATTTATAAATTGTACTCAGTGACTGAGGTAAGTTTCGGGATCGGATTCGGCCGAACCTAATAACTTTGATTCGAACCGTGTGTTTGTCTTACAAAATTCATTGAATACGTATAAATAATTAATTTAGAACCCAGTAACTTTTAACGATTAGAATCCCAAACTCATAAACTTAAAATCCTGACTCCGCCTCTAATTGTACTGTATTTTTGGGAAAGGTGGAATAAATCTTGGTAGACATGGTGGGAATTCCTATGTGAATTCATAATTGGTTGTACTATTGGTGGAGTATTTACAATTTCAACTACCTAGTAGCAGTAGCCAAATAGGTTCGAGTCGCTGAGTATTGAGTCATCTTTGATAGAGAGCATTTTACCCTTCAATGTGGGATTTCTCGGCGCGAATACGGATTTAGTCGGGCCCCAATATTGATACCGGACATCGAATGGGACACCAAAAAAAAAGTTGTATTTATGCTAATAGAAAGTATATTATTAGAAATTTAACTTTTCTCATCAAAGAAAACTTTATTTTTAAGGTCCAAACTCGAGACCTAGGTAAGATAAAGGAACTCTTCGGATATTTGGTGTTTAGAATTCACTAGCTCGATTAATCTGCTTATTTCAGTACATTGTGGGAGTGGAGTTGGCTCTTCCTATCAAAGAGAACTGTATTCTTAGGTCTCGAATTTGAGACATATGATTAAAAATAGGCAGCAAGACCGGAAAAAATATCGAATATTTGAGTGGTTAAAGTAAAAAAAAAAAAAATTACCCTATAAATTCATCCAGCGATCAAAAGTGAATCCACATATAAGCAGATTTGAAGGTGACGGATCACATAAGTGAACAGCTAAATCAAATGCTCTCATCGGACTTTTAATCTTAAAAATTTCAAGCAAATTATACGATCATATTTTGTTTTAACAAATATACACTTAATATATATTTAAAAATTTTGTCGAAATTAGCGAGATCCAATAATCTCTCTCCTCAAACTATAGGTCCGTCTCTGCATAAAGTCGGGCAAAATTATACCCCCTCCAACCGGACATGGTCAAAAGTTGAAGCTGGCAACGTAAGGTCTTTGCAATATATCACTAAATTTAAGATTCATGTAGTATTCGTATTTGTAAAATATTAGACTAATAGGAATAACATAAATCCGTAGAAAGTGTGACAAGACAACTGATATACACTGATGGAGTCAAAATTTACATTAAGAAGTGTTAAAATATATAAAAATAAATATATCAAAAAATAAGGGTAGTATATGTTTACATCAACCCCCTTGGAGTAGCTTGTTTACATCAACACCCCCTGGCACAAATTAAGAAAAGATATTAATATTGAAATTGACTATTAAAGAAATAAATGCAAACCGAACGAATCGAATAGCCTTGAACCAAGAAAAGTTTTAATTGCTATACGAACAGAGTAACAAGATAATGAAAACTGAAAAAGGCAATGTATTGTACTTTTATTGCGTAATTGTGATGTGTTTTACAAATGATTAGACGTCCTTTATATGGTAGGGGAGTCCTACTCTTGGTATAGTTCTAAAATTTAAGAAATCTTATGATTGACTAATTAATCGGCTTATCCTAGATACACGTTGAGATCTCCGTCGTGAT
The DNA here is from genome assembly GCA_005239495.1 of Nicotiana undulata. Lineage (NCBI taxonomy): Eukaryota > Viridiplantae > Streptophyta > Magnoliopsida > Solanales > Solanaceae > Nicotiana > Nicotiana undulata. Next base: position 2,210 of record ML274919.1, on the reverse strand, counting down.
CCACGCTCGATCGCGAATATTTCGTCTTTCCTTTATTATCCGGCTCAACAAATTTCCCTCGATCTCGATTTTGTTCGATCCCGAGAACTCGAACTTTGACGGTGTAACCTCGTACCTCGATTCTGTATGTGTTCAAGGTCGAACATTAATCTATCACATTCCAGTCTCGATCAGTTCACGCAAAGAGTGGGCCCAATTTTATCCGTATACACAATTCATATTAGAGTTCTTTCATTTCTTTGTTCTCGAATTCGAAATCTCTTCTATCAATCTCACTACAACCTTTGGGATCGACCAACAAATTTCCTATACCAAATACCTAAATCAAGAAAAGAGAAAGATCATATGCATGTCTATATTGTTGAGGTTAGGATAGTTCCAAGAACCAGACAAAGGACCTCGTATTATGTGCAGTGAAAACTTGCCAAAGCACTGTTGTCTCTTTCTTAGCTGCAGACTGTAGCTACTACTTTTGTGAAAATAGTACGGGTAACCAATTTTCGGACCGACAATTCAAAACTAATAAGCGTTTACAAAGTTATTGAAAAATAATTATTTCTATATAATATACTGAAGATTGGAAAATCTGTGTATAAACTTTCAGCATATTATGCTGAAACTCCAGTATATTATGTTGGAAATATTCGAATTTTGAATAATGATTCCGTTCAGATTTATCTTAACATGAAAAATGACTCAATTTCGACTACTTTTGAAACTGTGACTATTTTTCAATTATCACTTGTAAATCCGGTTATTTTTTAATTTCACCAGCTACTTTTCTAGTAGTAACTTCTAGAATTGCTGAACTACATAAGCAAATTCAAGATTTAAAATTTATAAATTTCTATCATAATTTTTTAATTAATCTATAATAATAATAATAAATTTATAGTAAATTGTTTTTTATAAATTTCTTTAGATATTTTATAAATCTAAATAAAAATTACTGAGTTAAGATGAAATCGTAATAATATACAACTACGCCCTTATTAAACTAGCACATTTTTCATGGAAAGTTCTATGAAATCATCACCATTCTTTCACATTTTTGACTTACAAATAAAAAGAGCTTTATTGGGACAAGATCATAATGGAGGTTCAGTTTGACTCCCACACAAGGCTGACAAGATGGATTTCTTAAAAATATTTTTCTCCTTCATTGTCTTTTTATGTTTGGTAGAAAAATACTTTAATAAAAGAAATACAATTACATGTTGCGAAAGAGAACTTGGAGTATCGGTAAAATTATCTCTGTATAATTTATAGATTACGCATTCAAATTATCGAATAAATCACTAATACTTATATTAGAGTAGAGTGTTTACATCAACACCCCTTGGAGTGTGGCTCTTCTCCATACCCTAATTATTTCTTGTGTATTTTATAGTGATAACTTACAATTATTTCTTGTTTATTTTATACAGATATTTGACTTGTTTATACAGATATTTTCTTATTACAGCAAGAAAAATTTAAAGCAGCACCAAGTTGAAATAGCATAATTTATAGCAATTGAAAACTAAAGTCACAGTCCACAGAAACAAAAATAATATTTTGACTACTAAATGATGTGCTGCAGTGGATGATATAGCACTTTCCTTAATCAAAGATCTCATATTCGAGTCCCGGATATGAAAAAATCCTTGATAGGGAGTGTTTTCCCTAAATATAGCTCTACGCGGCACGAATCCGGATATAATCGGGTTTCCGATGCGGTTATCGGATACTGGATGAAAAACCAAAAGAATAAAAAAATACTATTTTGAGTTTGTCCATAAACTGTAGGCTGGCCCCTACATTTTAGGACTCATTTACATTAATACACACATTTTGCTCATTTATTAAAATCTGCCCCTTCTGTCCACCGACGCTTCACAGTAGCCCCACTTCATTGTTATTTATTAAATTCAAACCGAATCATAATTAAATTTAAAAAGTAGAATTTGTAAATGTGTAACGACCCCAGATCCTAAGAGGTCGTGATGGCGCCTATCGTGGAACTAGGCTAGCCAATCATCACCTTACTGCGCTTTTGTTCAATTATAATAGTTCACAAGTAAATAATAAGCAAGCAACCACATCATAATTAACATAATTAAGTATTAGCATTCCCGTATTAACCTAACAACCTCCCAAGAACTAAATCAATAGTCATGAGCATCTAAGGATAAATAAATCTAACTCTGCTAAAACTATAATATATGTCT
>ML274918.1:0-12039 GCA_005239495.1 Nicotiana undulata | reverse complement strand
TACCCGAAATGAAGCTGTTCATGACTCCCAACTACTGAACAACGCGCTGGATCTCAAAACGACTGGTCGGGTCGTTACAGGTATGAAGTGTTTGGGTAGCAGAAAAAGGGCATCACGGCCTCGAGAACCCCAAAACATATTTTCTTTCCGTGATCACAGCATTGATGAGCATGTTTGTCTTCTTAGCGGGTCATTGATGAAAAAACACTTTCCATCTATTAATCTCAAATTTTCTGCCAAACTTCCATTGATTAAACATTCTCAAGCCCGATATTTACAATGATTTGAAGGTGAATTTTATTCACCCTTAATTCGAAAGCATTTCAACTCTTTATTCACCCTCAAAAGTGTCTCTTTCTCACTTATCTCATTCAAGACTAAATCGGCTTTCTAAGATCTGGCCAAAAATTATACATGCATGTCATGTCACAAGAACTAGCGTAAAAAGAACTATGCACAAAATGAGTGACTACTTTTTTTGGCATTTTTTTTTAATAAAGGATAGAAAGGTCTGATAGCACAAAAAGAAGAAGAAAAGACGACAAAATAAGCTACCATGGCTAAAAGAAGAGTGACTTTCCAGTTGCTAAGTGACATCTTAGCCACAAAGTTGCACATCAGCACTACTACGACATTCAGTCCTTTTTATTGCTTTTGATTCAAAACTCAAATTTGACTTTTTCATCAAACGCTCCAAATGTTGACTATCGAATTTTAGGACTGAGGGCATGAGATATTTTATATAAAAACTAATTTCCCGAAGGACTTGAAAGAATTTTCATGTCTCTCGTCATCTAACCATCTCGGCAGAGCATATCCTGTTGCTCGAAAATGGTAGAAGTCAGCCAACATTTGCCTCCATTTTATCACCAATTTGTCTAATTGTCTTTTCGTGACCTTAGTTGGATCAACAATAGTGGTTCTTGTTCCTTCGGATGAGAAGAGGCTTTTATTTCCGAGAGATCTTGGATTGTTTTTGTAATTTGCCATCGCAAACCAACAAACCGACCACCTTTAATTAGTTTTTATTTCACAACAACAAACATGTTAGAATAAACACTCTCTTTTTTTCTTTTTCTTTTTTCTTTGTTTTGTTTTTTTTTTCTTTTTTTTTTCAAACCATTCGATCGAACGTGATGTGGGTTGCCTACGTATCATGTGGGAACATGAATCAGATCTTGCGTAGTTCGGGAAAATAAAAAAGAAAGTAAATAAACTAACTCTTTGGTTGTCGTTTTTTGGATTTTGAAATTATTATTTTTTGTATTTTTTTCGAAACAAAGACTTAAAAGAAGAAAGAAAATATTTTTGGATTTAGATTTATTTTCTTTTTTTGAGAATTTTTTAAAAGAAAGACTTTAAAAGAAGAAAGAAAATATATATTTTTTGAAATTTCTCTTTTTTTCTTCTTGGAATTTTGAAAGAAAACCTTATAAAGAAGAAATGAAATACTTTTTTGTTTTTATATATTTATTTTGAATTTATGAAAGAAATACTTCTAACAGAAAAGAAAATACTTTTGAATCTTGAATTTTCTTTTCAATTTTCGAAAGAAGAATGAAAATATTTTTGGATTTTCAATTCTGGTTGTTTGATTTTTTTTCAAATTTGTTTGAAAGAAATACTTCTAACAGAAAAGAAAATACTTTTGAATCTTGAATTTTCTTTTCAATTTTCGAAAGAAGAATGAAAATATTTTTGGATTTTCAATTCTGGTTGTTTGATTTTTTTTCAAATTTGTTTGAAAGAAATACTTCTAAAGAAGATAGAAAATATTTTTGGTTTTAATTTTTTTTATTTGTGATTTTCTGAAGAAAGACTTCTAAAGAAGGTGTTAAAGGAATTGTTTTTTGGATTTTTGAAAATTGGGGTCTCAAAGAAAGACTTTCCATAGAAGAAAGTAAAGGAAAATATATATTTTTTTTTTGGATTTTCTTTTTTTGAAAATTGTGAAAACTAAAAAGGTAGAAGATATTTTTTGGGATTATGAGTTGATTTGTCTTCTTTTTCGAATGAAAGACTTCTAAAAAAAATATTTTTGGTTAAAAAGAATTTTTATTTGAAATTTTCTAAATAAAGCTTCCAAAGAAGGGATTAAAAGAAAATATTTTTGGATTTTTTAAAAATAAGGGTCCGAAATCGATGAGGTTTGCCTACGTATCTCACATCCGGTGAGAATCAGACCCCCATAGTTCTGCCAGTTTTGACGGAAGCGGGGAAACATGATTTTTGAAAACATTCACTTATTTTCTTTCACTCTTTCTTTGAAAATTTCAGCAGAGCTTCAAATTTCAAATACCTACCTCACACTCTTGATTTTTTTTAATTTTCTTTCCCTAATCTAGAAGTCAATCAACATGCAGCCGAAAAAAATAGATACGCAAGTAGCACGTAAGATGCATCAGGATGGTCTTTCAAATTGGGTACACCTGTCCTAGACAGACCCAACCTCTATGTTGAGTTCCCTAAGTCAATTGCATGTGATGCAAACAAACGCACCTACTAGGGATCCGTCATGAGGTTATGTTATTCTAAGTTTAAATCTTAGGGTTTTGTTCTAGACCTGGCTTACCGAGCGAACAGCTCGAGCCGAGGGGGAGGGGGGCAGCGTACCGGGAATACAAAAACTTCACCGGCTTTGCAACTTGTCCGAACCTCGTTCTAAAATTTGGATATGATTCTAACAGAAAAGAAGTCACACGAAGTGCACACTTCTCAGATGATTTAGAAGACTCAGAGAGAAGAGAGTTTCACAACAGTTTATATACAATTCACATAATATCAAAGCAGTAAAAAGCGGCATTTAGCACATTAGGTTCAAACACGTAAAAATCAGATAATAAAGCCAAATATAACAATTATTCTAAGCTCGAATTCTTGAACCCTGAACCAGAAGTTTTGGGTTCTAATCCCAGTAGAGTCGCCAGAGCTGTCACACCTCCTTTTTCCTCCGGTAAGGGTGGATAAGGGAGTTTTTCCAATTAAAGTGACATTTTTCGGATTTAGGATTTATTGATTTTTCAGAGTCGCTACCTGGATTTTTTACGGTGTTCCGAGACACTATTTATTTTTTAATATCCCAATCGAGGAAATTTTGACTCTGTTTAAAAATTCTGCGAACCAGAAATCTAGGTAAGGAATTCTGTCAACCCGGGAGAAGACTCCCAAATTACGTGGTTCTAGCACGGTCGCTTAACTATTAATAATTGGCCTAATTATCTAGTTAATTACGTGTTTTAAACCTATTGTGCATTTTAAAACCTTTTGAACCGCGTTTAATATTTATGGAATTATTTTGAAACAAGTCACGATGTCGTACACTTGTCAATTTTGCACACGTTGCGAATCGCGACACGTGAAACTCATCCGCGATTTACGACATGTTTATTTTTTATTATTATTCGAAATTATGGTCGGATCACATGAAATGCACACCCGAATTAGGATTTATGTATCATGACTACGCCACGGAAACCGTACCCGTAATTACGATAATGTATTATTAGTCCTACCTAAAGCAAGCTACGATGTTTATCAATTATTTTCCTAAAGTACTTTGAGATTGTGTGAAGTCATAATTATGGAATTATTTGTGGAAAAAGTTTTTAACTTGGCTATCATTATCATTAAAGCATAATCTATACCTTAAACTAATTAAAACGTTTCAACCTAATATATTGCTAACATTCAATACTTGAATTATTTTGGGAGAATCGATACTTAACGGGCACACTCACTTCCCCAACGTTGATCCAATAATTCAAACAACAAGATATTAGCCATCTGGTCATGTAAAATAAATGTATGCATTTCAACCTTTAAAGAAGTCCTAATAAGTTATCTTCAACATTATTAACAAATTCAATCACCGTGGATGGTTCACTTGCTTTTCATCTATGTGACTCATTAATACTAACAGAAATCTCTAAAAAGAACATGAACTTAACTCTATCATTTTTCAATTCCAACAAAATGACTCATAAAGGAAACGACAAAATATGAATGAAACAAAAAAAATGAACTCACTCAAATCTAGTTACCTACAACACAGAGGAGAAACCGTAGCTTATTAACATTTAATAGTTATATAATTGACATTCACGAGTGGCCATTCATATTAAAAAAAAACAGAACGGCATATTAAAACAAAAAGGTAACGGAATAACCAATGATCAGTAAGGAGGAAGAAGGATGGACCTTTGTATTGAATGAATTTGAAAAACCTTACATCTGTGCGAGCCAAACAAGTGCAAATACCACAGCTAGTTAAAGCTCAGCAACACAACTCAAACGGGCGAAATCTACCTCAAATGTTAGAACCGATAATCTGACGGAACCTTGAGATCGGAATCTCGCGGTGACCTTATTGAACTTGTATGTTTTAGTGGCTATTTGGGGTGTTTTGGAGCTATTTTTTCAGCAGTTGCGCTGCTGATTTTGTTGCATTTTCAAGGCAGATTTTCAGTTGCAATTTTTGGGCTTTTAGAGCTGATTTTTAGAGGTTTTTTCAGCTGTATTTGATGCTGTTTTTCAGCAGCTTTTAAAGTCATTCATGATTGGTTTTTAGGAGCTGTTTCAGGTGAGTTATTGAGCAAAGTTTGGGGTTGTTTACTGGTGGTTTTGGGATGTGTCTTGAAGCTGATTTTCGTAGCTATTTTTTGGCCTTTGGGTGTAGTTTAATGGAGGTTTTATGGATGGAATTTCATGGATGTTTGGGGCTGATCTTGAAGGGAGCTACAGGTGAGGAAGATGAAGATTTTTGGGTGATAATTCAAGAAGAAGAATTTTTGTTCTTAGAGGAAGCAGATGAGTGAGGGCTGCCGTTTTTGGTATCAAAGGGGGAAAGTGCTCAATTAGGTCTTCTTTATATAGAGAAAATTAGGGTTAGGTCTTAAGCTTGAATATAAATGAGCTTTAGTTTTGGGCCTTAAAATTGGGCTAAAAATGTAATATTTCTTTCAAAAATACTAATATTTTCAAAACAAAGTAGAACTATTCTTTTTTTTTGTTTTTATTTTTTGACTTTTATGAAAGTTAGATAAACTAAAAGTAACGAGATAAAATATCAATTAGCTAAATAAATAAAAAAATATTTTTTGTAATTTTTATTTTTGTGACAAAATAAAGTAAAAAGGTCAAAACTAGCTAAAATAACGATATTAGACCTAAATCAAATATTTAAACAATAAAATGTGTAAAATTAAGGGGAGGGTCAAAAATTACATGTCTACAGCTATGTTTTGAAGCCAAGCGAGTTATGTAACAAAAGTCGACAAAAAGCTGTCGCAAGTTACGTTCATTATTTTACTGAAAATTTAGGTATAATGTAACTGAGTTTTTCTATCAATGTACTTAGATTTACGGGGTGATATACCAACCAAATTGAAGATATACGAGTCTAGTTTTCATCACATTAAATCGTTTGTCGATACGACGTCGGAGTAGAGAGATATTCGCGTTTTTGCCAGACTGCGCAAGCAGCTCCTGTTGAGACCCACTAGAGACGGCTTTTATTGACATAGGGTACCAGAAAAATCTTTATTTGAATCAACTTCGTTTTTACTCTTGTTCGTTCTTTATCCGGAAGATGATAAAAAAAAGAAAATAAAAAGAAACAAACAGGTATGAAAGCTATAATTGTAAACCACAATTGAATCTATGGAAGCATTGCACCGACCTTACTTCTTTAAAAAGATGTTTCAGCCTCATTTCGGGTCATTTATCACCCAAAATACGTCCAAAATCTCTCCAAAGCCCTCTCTGACACTAGACATACCAAGAACCAAACTCAAGAGCAATCAACTCAAATCATCCTAAAAAATATTAAAGACTACAAGAGAATGCTTCTATGATGTTGTGGTGTGATTGAGGGCTATTGTGAGCTAAGTTGAGATGGGGTTTCGAGTTGTAGATGTTGTTCAATGTATCTATAACATCTTTTTTATTGTTCCTAAGGTTAATATTGTGTACGGTCGAAATCGAATAGTGCGATTTTGAAGTCTTTATTGTGCTCCAAGACCGAGCTCGAACGACTCGAAGTAAAGTTCGAACCCGATCTCAGAATGCCCACCTCGAGAGAGCACGTCGAAGGCTCGACAGGGTCTACCCCGAGGCAGTACCGTTTTGATGACACTCAAGAAAGAGCGGAAATTTCCCAAGGGCATATAGGTCTAGGCAAAAATCTTAGGATTGGTTCGTACCAATCCGTACTAGACGATTATACAGCTATACCAATAGGATTTTTTACTGTAAATAGAAAGGTATTTTCCCCTCCTGTATAAAGGGGACTCCAATCATTTGTAAGCATCATCATTCACTGCAATAGAATATTCTACTCTGCTTTTCTCGTTTGTCGTGCTCAATATTGTTCTTCAGGTTTATTGCTTTCACTTTATTGTTCTTACTTTACTACTCTTAGCTCACCTCGAGGCCCCTGAATATCGAGCTCGAGGTCCCTGTTGTACTAAAAACACTGGTTTGGTTTATCTTCTCACTTACACTTAATATTACTTGTTCATTTACTAGCATTTGATAAATCACATATTTTTAGAACCACAAATCAAATATAATTGTTAAAACAATTTTCGAGGTAAATAGTTTGGCACTCACCGTGGGGCTAAAGATATTAGTGATTATTTTAGTACTAGTTTTCTGATAACACTCGTTATTCTTCACACTTTTTTGTTGTCAAAGATTCTTTGATTTCAGGATAAAAAATGTCTAACACTGCAAAAGCATCCCAGCACGGAAACAACGGCCTTGGATACCATGGAGAAAATAGTGCAACAACTTCAGGGACCGGTGTGCCACCACTTAACCCTGGGTAGCACCAGCACCACACCCAGTCGACGTTGGTTCTCACATTGCCTTGCACGTTGACTTGGGCACTGATATTTAAGAAAGTGTACGCGGAGGGGACCAACCTGACACACAAAGAACACATGCTCGAGAAGAAAGAGAAGTCAGTCTACAAGTAATTTTTGAAATGTTGCAAGCACAACAAGTCACTATCGCTCAGTTGCAGAGTCAACAAAAGACTCCGAGCATAGTAGGACCAGAAATGACACATCGAGTTGAGCCAACTCCAAAGAGATCGAGCAATAATGGGTCGGGAACTGACCCCACCATCATGAAGATGCCAGAGGAACTCACTAAGAGGATCGAGTCGGGAGAAAAGAAGATAGAGGACAACGATAAGAAAGTGGAAACCTACAACTCGAGGGTCGACCAGATACCGGGAGCACCCCCGATTTTGAAGGGACTAGATTCGAAGAAATTTGTACAAAAACATTCACCCCGAGTGCGGCTCTGAAGCCCATTCCGAAGAAGTTTCAGATGCCAGACATCCCAAAATACAACGCGACCACCAATCCCAACGAGCACATCACCACATATACTTGTGGTATAAAAGGAAATGATTTGAAGGACGACGAGATCGAGTGTGTTCTATTGAAATTTTTTGGGGAAACCTTGTCCAAGGGGGCCATGATGTGGTACCATAACCTGCCCCCAAACTCTATTGATTCGTTTTCCATGTTGGAAGACTTGTTTATAAAGGCATATGCTGATGCCATAAAGGTTGCAACAAGGAAGTCCGATGTATTCAAAATCAAGCAAAGAGAGAACGAGATGTTGAGGGAGTTCGTCTCCCATTTTTAGTTGGAGCGAATAGGGTTACCACCAGTATCCGATGACTGGGCCGTGCAAGCCTTCACTCAGGGGCTGTCCAAAACACAAGTCAAACATACTCCTAAGCCCAAAATCACCCAACGGAACCGGCAAAACATCATTTCGGAGTTGTCTTCACATAGTTCCAACTATGGTCAAAATCCTAGAACTTAAGCTTCAGTTTTAGGGACTAAGTATCCCAAATCACTCCGAAACCACAAAACAACTACCGACAAGTCACATAAGCAGAAAATTATACGGAGAAAGCAATAAATAGGGGATTTGGGCTATTACTCTCAAACTGACCGGCCGGGTCGTTACATAAGTCTAACATTTCTTTTAATCATATGTCTTTTAGGGCTTGCCTAAATTGTTCACATGGTTCAATAAGATAAAGTAAAGCATTCAATCAAATATAGTAAGTGTTATATACATATGGAAATAAGGACAGTAAACTTAATAAAAGCAGAATAGGAGGAGAGTGGACTCTGGTTTGGGGCTGAAAGGAAGCGGACCCAGCAAATAGTGAGAACGGATAACAACTTAAGACTCCCAAATGCACATGTACAAGACTTGGGCCTGAGTTCTCAAAGAACTCGGCATGACCAATAGTTATACATGTTCAAGAGAGAGAAAAAAGTCATTAGATTTGCTATTCAATACACATAATTACACACGAAATAAACTAGTGTGGACCTAAGACAAATTATAATAATCTTTAGCAATATTGAACATGAAGATTAAACTACCGTTGAGTCATAGATGGTAATGTGATTTCAATGAAAGCCTTTATTGTTATTAAACACTAAACCTAACAGAAGTAATATATGTCAATAAATTAGAGGCTAAGGGTAGAATTTCATTCATATTCAATGTACTTTTTGGTTCCGTGGTAATTTAAAGTTCCCAAAGGTCTTGAGGTCTAGAGCAGTGCTTTTATCAGGGAGAGTAGTTCAACAAAGAACTAAACTCTATTCCCAATATCACTAACTACTCACACTTACTCTTCCCTACAAGTTTAGGTGCCAATGAGGCACTCAATGCAGATCCCCATACAATAGTGATATCATACCACAGGAATGTATACATTTCTCATAATAGCTATACAAAATAATATAGGACCATAAGGCAGCCAGTTCACATTGTTGTAACCATAATTTAAAGCTAAGCATATGATCTACTGTGAACACCATAACATGTTGGCATTGCTAAAAAAAATTAACTTCAGGCATACACAAGAAATAGAGCACTGGCAGATTACTTTACAAATCCAAACATCTGGACCATATGTCTTAAGAGTTGGGGGGTACATAGTTCAAACTCATAATAGTCCCTATTCATGACTACATCTTCTTAATAACCTTAAATCAAATTAGTAAAGGATTTGTTTTAACTAAGTCTTAACTTCTAGCATAACACAACTTCAATTGAAACTTCTAATAGTATAAATCAAAGATACAAGTTAACACGTCCAATTAAAACTTCGAAAGAGCAATAATAGAGGTACAAATTAACAACTTGTTTTACTCTAAAGCAAATGGCATGATTACTTATTTCTAAGAGCTTTTAACTTCATACTAATCTCATTAGAGAATAAAGCATGCTATTACACTTAAACATAGCAACCGAAGATTCACCTTAAGTTCATAAGTTAAACCTAGTTCATTTAAGGTGAGCTTAGTGAAGTTTTAAGGACTATGCATACATGTACATGGTTATAAAAGACAAGCAGAAGTATTGAAGAAACAAGATGAGTGTAGGGTATCCAAAACAAACACCCACATGAGACGTCTAGCAGGTGTCATATCATTTCAAACATGAACATAGTGTTATCATTATGGAATCCGGCTAACAGTGTCACTACATGAGTTTCAGAAAAGGGGCAGGGGTGTCATGCATTAGGGATATAAATGCAAATCAAATGTGGGATTTCAGATATAGGAAAACTTAATTTCAGTACATTAGCACAACAAATGGAATATCAAGACATGAACATATTTAACCAAACCTCATAGCTTCAGTTAAGTGTACGTCAATTATCAGAAATACATATAAAGATGATACAAGAATTCAATAGCTTGGGACATGTCTATATATTGTAATCAAATAGTGAGGAGTTTAATTAGATGACCTTCTAAGAATTAGCAGAATAACAGCGGCATGTCCGAAAGAAGAGATTGGTTCAAATGTCATGAACTGGTATTCCCAAACTAAGGTGACAATCTTATCTTCATTACTAAACAAGTTCATATTCACTTAATACTATTTTATCAGGTGAATCACTGTAAAAGTGCAAATAATACTCAAGGAAGGTTAGTGTAGCGGTCATGGTAGTTCTAATAGAATATCTAGGAGGTCTGAAACTAGCTATCAGGATAGTTTGAGAGTTTTTAGGCTGCTTTCAAAAGTTAATCAGTAGATATACGTTATCAGATATTCATTAGGATCAATACATAGTTCTAATTTCAATAGCATAATGTCACGACCCCATATCCTAACAGGTCGTGATGACGCCTATCGTGGAACTAGGCTAGCCACTATCACATAATTTCATATTTATTTTAACATAAATTCCCACAACTCAATAATAATATTAAAAAAATCTACTAAGTCGGTGATAACATAATGAAATCCTCAGTCTAGCTATTCCCCGGAACTGGAGTTAATGATCATGAGCATCTAGAATAACTAACACTGCTATTGTCAATAGAACAATATCCCGAAACAAAATACTAATACTACTGAAGGAAGGAAAATGAAGAAGCTGCGGACGTTGGACAGCTACCTCGAAATCCCAAGAACTGATGTCGTACGAATGCAAGCGACTACTGCTCAGCACTGGTACCTGGATCTGCACACAGAGGTGCAGGGAGTAATGGTGAGTACGCCAACTCACTAGTAATGAAAATAAATCAAGTCTGAAGCATACGAAACACACATCACAAATACACCAATTCATAACAGTAAAACACAGTGTCTGAGTGAGATACATATTTAATACATGAGTGTGAAAAGCCATTTTCCGATAAAATCCTTTGAACGAGTATATTTTAAATTGTTTCTCAGAAAAACTCCCAAAATATCAGTAAGGAAGACTGAAATGAATCATATTCAGGCTCAGTAAAAATATCATATAATTCCGCCCCTCGGGCCATATCAACACTCATATTTCATCACTCAGCACCTCACCATCACTCAGTAACAGTCACTCAGCACCTCACAGTCGCTCATGCCTCCCAATCACTCGTCACTCGCACTCAGTAGGTACCTGCGCTCACTGGAGGTGTACAGACTTCGGAGGGGCTCCTTCAGCCCAAGCGCTAAAATAAGCCCGATCATGACATCAATCACTCTCAGGCACTCGGACTCGCTTATATCATAACATCCTCACAATATAGGCTCTCGACCTCACTCAGTCAGACACTCCCAATATGCCACTCGGGCCATAAATACACAGGGTTCTCGACCCAAAATCAGTATTTCATTTTTAAGAAATAATATTAACATACTCTGAGTGTCAAAAAATTATCACTAAAGACTGAGTGTGAAATCATAACAAAATAAGTGAGGAATATTAGTAAAAATAGCCCCAAGGGGTTAAACAGATCGGCACTAGGCCCCAAACATGGCTTACAACCCAATTATATCAAAACATATCAATACTATTGTCACGACCCAGAATCCCACCTTCGGGCCATGACTGCGTCTAATGGTGAACCCGCCAGACAAGCCAACGTTTTAACTGAATATAACTCATCAACGACTGAAACGAGCCAATTAACTAGGGCATCGATGGCCCACAATATGAAATTTAGCAAATAACAAAAATACAACATAGCACTTCCGAAATAAAACCCATATACAAATTTCCAGAACTGGTATCACGTACTCATGGACTATCTAAAAGATTACTACAAACAATAGGTCTGAAAATAAATACATGGGACTGTCTTTGAAATACAAAGTAAGACAAAGCTGAAAGTGGAAAGTAGAATGTGACGTCAAGGCCCACGAATGTCTGTGGATCTACCTCGAAGTCTCCTGTGTGACTGATGAGATGCTCCGATCGTCAGTGATCACCGTGTCCGGCTGCGTAGTCTGCACAACATAAAGAAGTGTAGGTGTAGCATCAGCNGCTAGGACCAACAACAACATGTGTACCTGTACAGTTTTATATGATAACAGGAAAGATGGCAACAGAAATAAGCAAGTAAGACAGATACGGGGAGAACATGCTGGGGTAATAGGGGCAACAAAAATGCCAGCATAGTAGAACAGTGTAATAACTGAAACGTAAAGACAAGGCAGAAATTTAACTTCTCAACATATAATGAACAGAAAAAGGCACGGCATGTCCCCTCGTGCATAACC
>ML274917.1:0-55663 GCA_005239495.1 Nicotiana undulata | reverse complement strand
TCACACACAATATAGGCCCGCAGCCTCACTCATATCACATCATCCTCACAACATAGGCCAGCAACCTTACGCAGTCAGACACTCTCAATTTGCCCTTCAGGCCATAAATATACCGGGTTCTCGACCCAAAAACAGTATTTCATTTTTCAATAAGTAGTATCAAAATACTTTGAGTGTCAAAACAATTTCACAGAAAAGACCGAGTGAAAATCATAACATATCAGTGAGGAAAATAGTAAAAACATCCCCCAAGGGGTAAACAAATCGGCACTAGGCCCCAAACATGGCTTACAGCCCAAAACATATCATAATGTATAAATACTATTTAAGCAAAGGCTTAAAAATCGGTTTCGCAACTCAATAGTCGCCTAAATAGGAAACATGTTCCAAAGTTTCCACCTTTTTATTTCAAAACCCGTGAAAGGGTGCATAGTCCGGGGTTTCATACCCTCAGGACAGGATTTAAAGACATTACTTACCTCAAAACTAGCCCGAAAACTATTCCGCAATGCGCTTGCCTCTCGAATCAACCTCCGAAGGCTCCAAATCTACCAAGTTCAGATTTTTATCATCAATATGCGCTTAAGGAATAATTTCCAATGGAAAGATATCAATTTTACTCAAAAATCCGAAACCGGGCAAAACCCGGCCCCCGGGCCCGCGTCCCGAAACTCAGAAATTTTTACAGAAAAGTGTTCTTCATCTTCCCACGAGTCCGTACATATAAAGAACACCAAAATCGGAGTCCGTTTGACCCCTCAAATCGACCCTTGAAGGTCTCATAATCTCATGCCCCAAAATCCTATTTTTCTACTGTTTTTCATGAATTAAAGGCTGGGATTATGGTCTATAATCACCCATAAACGAGTTTTAATGATCAAAATACTTACCTCTGTGATACCCAATGATTTTCTCCTCCAAAATTCGTCCAAGAAGCTCCTTGTCCGTACACCAATGGTGAAATAAGGGTTTAGGTCGCGGATGAAATATTTAATACTGCCCAGTGATTTCTTCACCGCGATCGCGGACTTCCTGTCGCGATCGCGGAGCACAATTTCCAAACCCCACGCGATCGCAGCCCCCTTCACGCGACCGCGAAGACTATTCAACCTCGCCCCCACGCGCCTGCCTTATCCCTACGCGATCGCGAATCCCCTCACGCGATCGCAATGCCTGACCTGCCCGACCTCTGCGATCACGGACGCCTTTATGCGATCGCAGAGAACAAAAATGCTTCCCCTCACGATTCAACTACGCGATCGCGACTCTCCCTACGCGATCGCAGAGAAGAAAAACCTGCTGCACAAAAACCAGAAACCAGCAATGTTTTTAAGTCCGAATGAGTCCGTTAATCACCCGAAATCAATCCCGAGCCCCTCGGGACCCCAACCAAACTTACCAACATATCCCATAACATCATTCAAACTTATTTGCACTCTAAAAACATCAAAACTAACATCAAAACACCAAAATTACATCGGATTCAAGCCTATGATTTCCAAAAACTTCCGAAACGCGCATTTGATCAAAAACCCAACCAAATCATTTCCGAATGACCTGAAATTTTGCGGGCAAGTCCAAAATGACCTAACGAAGCTACAGCAACTCTCGGAATCCCATTCCGACCCTCGGATCAAAATCTCGCCTATCAACCGGAATTCGCCAAAATACTAACTTCGCCAATTCAAGCCTAATTCTACATCGGGCATCCTAAAAATATTCTGAACACACTCCTAAGTCCCAAATCACCTAACGAAGCTATCCGAACCATAAAATACGCATTCCGAGGTCGTTTACCAATAAGTCAACTCTTAGTTGACTTTTCCCATTTTAAGGCTGTTCTTAAGGACTAAGTGACTGAATTCTCATTTAACCATTTCGA
Source organism: Nicotiana undulata (assembly GCA_005239495.1). Lineage (NCBI taxonomy): Eukaryota > Viridiplantae > Streptophyta > Magnoliopsida > Solanales > Solanaceae > Nicotiana > Nicotiana undulata. The sequence goes on along the minus strand of ML274917.1, from coordinate 53,781 downwards.
TTTCAAGCCTATCAACTCTAACACATTAATAATAGAATAACCAACGTATAATAAGCCACTAACAACAGTTATAATGTAGGTTTTACGTAACGACAGACCGGGTCGTTACATTAATGAGGTTCTGCCATTTAAAGCACAAGTCGTATTTCTATTATTTACAAATCAAATTCTCCAATTAAGCATCACACTTATGGATTTGGTTGGTACTAATAATTAGGCTCAAGTATGTGCATCTTACCCAAATAATTCTCTCATTTAAAAACAACTTCAAGAAGCGCAAAGGAGTTTCAAAATAATCAAGTGACAAGAATAAGCCTCAAGAAGTGACTCAAAAACACTAGTCCACTACATATGATCAATTTACTCATTTACGGATATATCAATTTCATCAATCCATCCTAATTCATGTGCCCTCACAAGAAAGAAAGTCCCAAAATCACTATATTTACAATACAACACAATGGACAAATTGACAAAGACACTCACTCTCACAAAGAATTTTAAGTGTTACAACATATCATGCCATAAGCTTGCCCTTATTTAAGTCCACGTCTATTTAAGAACATTCGGTTGGAGATCCCATAAGGACTTTTTAAGCTTGTAATGTAGGTTTAGGGAAGGATCGGATAAGCATTTGGATACAAGTGACTGCACCCTCCTTGAACACTACTCACATTTGTCTTTCTTTTTGCACTTTGTTTATTTTCAAACCAGATAGANTTCAATACTAAATGTTAATTATGTTTGGTTTGAGGGATGACCTTAGGCATTCTTTGTGATATTTGTAAAACCTCTTTAGCCTTTCAAGCTTACCATTGCATAAATATTATCACTAGTTACCCTACTTGAGCCTTTAACCTTTTCTTTGGCTACCTCATTACAAACCTTCCCCCTTTTTGTAATATAATTCCCTCTTTTGAACCCGTCCCTCCTTGAAAATTGAGAATGAGGCTAAAAGCCTAAGTTGGGGGTGTGGTGTCAAAGTGGAAATTTGTAAGGTTGTACATTGAGTGTAGGAACATATACCTCAAAGTGTTCATATGAAATTATTCAAGCTCCAACAGAATATATATATATATATATATATTCTGTTGGAGCTTGAATAATTTCATATGAACACTTTGAGGTATATGTTCCTACACTCAATGTACAACCTTACAAATTTCCACTTTGACACCACACCCCCAACTTAGGCTTTTAGCCTCATTCTCAATTTTCAAGGAGGGACGGGTTCAAAAGAGGGAATTATATTACAAAAAGGGGGAAGGTTTGTAATGAGGTAGCCAAAGAAAAGGTTAAAGGCTCAAGTAGGGTAACTAGTGATAATATTTATGCAATGGTAAGCTTGAAAGGCTAAAGAGGTTTTACAAATATCACAAAGAATGCCTAAGGTCATCCCTCAAACCAAACATAATTAACATTTAGTATTGAAAGACCAACCGGGCAAGTTCTAGATGATAGAAGTAAAAACAAGAATTATTTGTACTAACTTTTGAATCAAGTCACTGAATGGTTTTGAAGAATGACAAATGTCCTCACAATTGAACTAGGCCCATCTTGGAATACATAGACATGCAGACTGAATGGCACGAGAAGAGTTCACACATAGGAGATAAACATCATCTCTGAAGTAAGGGTTATCTCCTAAGCGAAAAGATTGCAAATTGTTAGGGAGATGGACTTCGTATTCAGATAGGACAGAATCAAGATAGAGAAGGATCAAGACAGTTGAGATCAACTCAAACTCTTCCACCAAAGAATAGTTGCATCAGAATTCTACTTCAACATCTCAACTACTGATCCTATATATTGTCAAAGTGTTCCTGCTGAACAGTGCGCACAAACACATATGTGAAACAAGAATTGAGAGAAAAATTGCCAACACAATTTTGCAAGCAGTTGATGTGAAGAATCCCTGTGCGACTCAAAAACTACTTGAACCAGCTAGAAGAAGAAGTTCCATCTGTTATCTTTTTAGTCTAGTTGTTTGTAGTAGGTGATTACAAATTGTATCTTTCAGCTTTATCTAGAAGCAATTGTAATAGGCACAATGTATTCAAGTTAGAGTTAACTTGAAGTCTGTCGCAATTAGCTAAAGGCTAGTTTGCTACAAGGGTATTAGATTTAGTCCTTAGGTTTACAAAAGAGTTTATTTTGTAAATGTTGTTTCGCTCATTGACATAGTGAAGAGTTTGGGAAAATCCTACTGGGTAGTAGGTCGTGGTTTTTTCACCTTTTGAGTCAGGTGTTTTCCACGTAAAATTGTTGTGTTCTTTTATTTCTGTATTTATATTTTGCAAACTGTATAAGTTGGAACACCTAGAAGAACCTGGTTCTTCTATAAAGACAGCACTCGAAAATTGGACACCACACAAATCACCCCTCCCCCCTCTTGTGTGGTATTGACGTATAAAACATCAATTGGTATCAGAGCAGGTTATCCTTGAAGACGTTAACACCTTAGGAAAAGATAAAAATGAGTGCACCACCTGGGAACTGGGAAGGACAATCAACTACTAGGCCTCCACTCTTCAACGGGAAGTACTACTTCTGGTGGAAGAACAGGATGAAGGATCACTTAATTGGGGAAGACTATGAACTATGGGACATAGTCACTGATGGTCCTTTGGCTACTATGAAAAAGACCGCTGAAGGAGTAGACGTGCCAAAGACAAGAGTTGATTGCACTGTTGAAGACTTAAGAAAATGGGAGAAGAATGCTAAGGCCAAAAAGTGGCTAGTGTATGGACTTGGTCCAGACGAGTATAGTAGAATTCAAAGTTGCACTACTGCCAAAGAAATTTGGGATACCTTGCAAGTAGCTCATGAAGGAACACCTCAAGTGAAAAGGTCAAGAGGTACTCTACTATACTCCCAATATGAAAACTTTACTATGAAGGAAGGATAGACAATCCAAGAGATGTATACAAGGTTCACAACACTGACCAATGAACTCAAGTCTCTTGGAAGGATCATTCTTGAAGAGGACAGGGTTGAGAAGATCCTGACTAGGGGCTTGCCAATTTCTTAGGAAAGCGAGATCATAGCTATTCAGGAATCCAAAAACATGGCAACCCTCAGGTTGGACGAGCTAATTGGAAATCTCACTGCCTACGAACTCAGAAGGCAGACAATGAAAATGGATGCTCCAAAGAAGGAAAGAAGTCTAGCATTAAGAATCACTGAGGGAACAGATCTGGAGGAAGATGAGATGGCCCTGATCACTAAGGAATTCAGAAACTACCTCATAAGAAAAAAGGGCATCTCAAGAGGTGGAAACTACAACAAATAAAGAGCTCCGGAAAAGCCAACAAATGAGGGATGCTACAAATGTGGAAAAACTGACCACCACATCAATAATTGTCCTTAGTGGGAAGTAGAATGGAAAAGGGAAAGATCTGAACGAAGGAACAAGAAGAAGGAACTGGTCCATCCCAAGAAAATCACAACTAAAGCAATGGTTGCCGCTTGAGGAGAAAGCTCAGATGAAGAATCAGAAGATAGTGAGGAAGAAGAACAAGCACTTATGGCAATTGGTGAATCAGATGAGGAATCATGCGAAGAACCAGAAGTAAGTATATCCCATCTCAAAAACAAGATTAAATTCCTATCCAAAGAAAAACTCTCTGAGTTGCTACTTGACTTCATGGATGATTCTGAAGAAATAAAGAAAGAGAAAGAACAACTGTCTAAGGAGTGCGTAATGTTAAAAGCAAAGTGCAAGAACCTGGAAATCAGAATAGGTGAATCTGAAAAAGAAAACACTGCCTTGAAGAACCAAGTTCATCCACTTGAAACTAAGATCCTAGAGCTAAAATCTGAAAACTTAAAACTGAAACTAGGAACTAGCAAGAAGAGAGTTGATCACTCTCAACTCATTCTAGAAGAAAATGTGGGAAAACTAAAGGATAAGATGTACAATAAAGATAAACAGATAAGGGTACTAAAAGAAGAACTTGGTAAGGTCAAACATGAATTAGATCAAACTTGCAAATGGAATAAATCCTCTGATGCCTTGACATGGCTTCAAGAAAATCATAGTAGCAACAGAAGAGGACTTGGCTTTGGGAGTCAACTGCCCAAATGGGATCCCAAAAGTAAGTATCTCACTCTTCCTGAAAACAAAATTTGCACCCACTGTGGTAAGACTGGTCACTACAAAATTGAATGCACCGGAAAAGAGCAGGCCAGTCAAAGGAATGAAAATTTTGTTCGAAAGAAAAGTTGGTTACCGAATTGGGACAGAAAAGCTTAATTCATCCTCTATCATAGAAGAGGAACCAAACTAGTTTGGGTCCCTAAGACTAACCCTTGATTTCCTTTTGTAGGTGCAAGTGAGAGGAAGCAGCCAAATATGGTACTTGGACAGTGGCTGCTCAAAACATATGACAGGGAACAAGGAATAGTTCCTTTCACTTGAAAACCTCAAAGGAGGAAATGTCTCCTTTGAAAATGGAAAGAAAGGTGAAATTATTGGAGTTGGTAAGGTAGGTAAGGATGACACACGTTCCATTGAGAATGTGTACTTGATAGATGGCTTGAAATATAGCATGATCAGTGTATCACAACTTTGTGACAGAGGTAACCTGGTTGCATTCACTTCCACAAAATGTTTTGTGATTAATCTTCTTACTGACAAGATTGTCTTGCAGGGAAAAAAGTGAATAACATCTATGTCATAGACCTTTCCACACTATCAGAAAATGAACTCACCTGTTTAAGTGTATTCGACAGTGATCCCCTTATTTGGCACAAAAGACTTGGTCATGCAAGTCTAAATCAACTCAACAAATTAGTCCTCAAGGACTTAGTGGTAAGGCTTCCTAACATTAAGTTCAAGGAATACAAAATATGTGAGGCATGTGCAAGGGAGAAGCAGGTAAGATCCTCATTGAAAATCAAGAAAATGGTCAGTACCACCAGGACGTTGGAACTGGTTCATATGGATCTATGTGGTCCTATGAGAACTTTGAGCAGAGGTGGTAAGAAATATGTAATGGTGCTAGTTGATGATTACTCCAGGTTCACCTGGACCTTGTTTCTGATATCTAAAGATGAAGCATTTGATATGTTTACTTCATTTGTTAGAAAAACTCAAAAACAACTTGGAAATCAACTTGCATCAATAAGATCTTATCATGGCACTGAATTTGAAAATGTAAAGTTTGCTGAATTTTGTGATGAACATGGCATAAATCACAACTTCTCTGCCCCCAGAACTCCACAACAAAATGGAGTTGTTGAAATAAATAACAGAACCCTTGAAGATATGGCTAGAACCATGCCTCGTTTTAGTAAACTACCTCATAGCTTCTGGGCAGAAGCAATAAACACTGCATGCTACATAATAAATATATGCATGACCAGACCACTGGTAGAGAAAACTCCTTATGAATTCCTTAAAGGGAGAAAGCCCAACATATCCCACCTTAGGGATTTTGGATGCAAGTGCTTTGTGCACAACAATGGCAAAGACTCCCTAGGTAAAATTGATCCTAGAAGTGATGAGGGAGTATTCTTGGGATATTCATCACATAATAAAGCTTATAAAGTATATAATAAAAGAACTATGTGTGTAGAAGAGAGTGTGCATGTTGTTTTTGATGAAACTAACATTCTCTCTGAGAGATAGGAACCAAAAGATGAGGAGATTTGACTGGTCAGAAGCAGTGATCAAACTAGAGCAAATATGGAAGAAGGAACAGGTGATGGACCAGGTTCAACTACCCCAAGCAGCATGACAGGGGGAACTCAACAGCAAACCTCATTGGGACTTGGCCCTGATCCTATTCCACAACAACAAGACACCATGGGATCATCAAGTTGTGAACAATTGTGCTCAAACCACACAGATATCAAAGTTCTCACCCCATTGAGAACATCATAACAGACTTGACATCTGGAATCAAACCAGATCCTCCTTGAAATATCTGTGTGTGTTTGATGCCTTTCTATCCTTGATTGAACCAAAGAATGTTGTTGAAGTTTTACAGGATGCTAACTGGGTAAATGCCATGCAGGAAGAACTAAATCAATTTGAAAGAAGTCAAGTTTGGCATCTAGTACCCAGACCACTAGATAGATCAGTGATTGTAACAAAGTGGGTCTTCAGGAACAAACTCGATGAAGATGGAACAGTTACAAGAAACAAGGCTAGACTGGTTGTCCAAGGATATAGTCAAGAAGAGGGAATTGACTATGATGAGACCTTTGCTCCTATGGCAAGACTGGAGGCAATCAAGCTTTTTATAGCATTTGTTGCCCACATGGAATTTACTCTCCACAAGATGGATGTAAAAATTGCTTTCCTAAATGGCTACCCAAAATAGGAAGTATTTGTCAAGCAACCTCCAGGATTTGAAAGCAAGGAGACACCAGACCATGTGTATAAACTTTACAAGGCTTTGTATGGACTCAAGCAAGCACCAAGAGCATTATATGAGTGGCTATCTAAATTCCTGCTAGAACATGACTACAAACGAGGTAAAATTGATAACACCTTATTTTAAAGGAAAAAGGTAAGGATCTCTTGGTAGTACAAATATATGTAGATGACATAATATTTGGGGCAACTTCTGAAAAATTGAGTAAGGAATTTGCTAAACCTATGGGGAGTGAGTTTGAGATGAATATCATGGGTGAGCTAAATTTCTTTTTAGGCTTGCAAATTAAGCAAAACTCAAATGGAACAATGATCCACCAGAAAAAATATGTGAAAGAATTGCTCAAAAGACTTAAAATAGAAGACTCAAAAGAAATAGACACCCACATTGCAACATCCACAAAATTAGATGTGGATGAACCTGGTTCATCCGTTGATCAAAAGTTGTATCGAGGGATGATTGCGTCTTTATTGTATCTCACTGCCAGCCGACCTGACATTGTGTTCAGTGTAGTGCTTTGTGCTATATTTCAGGCAAATCCAAAGGAGTCCCATCTAACTGCAGTGAAGAGAATTCTGAGATATTTGAAAGGCACCACTGACTTATGCCTTTGGTATCCTAAAGGTAGTAATTTCAATCTTGTAGGATATGCTGATGCAGATAATGCAGGTTTCCTGGTTGACAGGAAGAGTACTTCAGGCATGGCACATTTTATGGGCTCTTGCCTTGTGTCTTGGGCCACCAAGAAACAGAACTCAGTAGCCCTGTCTATTGTTGAGGCTGAGTACGTGGTTGCAACCTCATGTTGTGCTCAATTGTTGTGGATTAAGCAACAACTCATGGACTTTGGTATAGAGGTTGGATGTATTCCTATTTTCTGTGACAACACTAGCGCTATTAGTATGACGAAGAACCCGGTTCATCATAAGAGAACCAAGCACATAGATGTTAGACACCCTAAGAGATAACTATGAGAAGGGAATGATCTCAATCGAATTTTGTGCTACTGACAAACAAATTGCTGATATCTTTACTAAAGCACTAACTAGGGAGAATTTTGAGAGAAACATGTTAGAGATAGGGATTAATAAGATCACCTAATTGAACCAGTTCAAAACAAAAATGAAAAAAAAAATGAAAACTTTTTTTTGGCTAGAATCACTGAAATATGTAACTAACCAGTTTAATCATTGCTCCGTTTCATGTCTTAAATGTCATACTCTCTTGCCATGATATGATTCTTTGGTTGCTAATGATATTTTTTATTTTTGTTAATTGATTCCAAAACAAGAGACTCTAACACGATGAACCTGGTTAATCGTGGCTGGTTCATCTGACTAACAAGGTACATGCTCATCACTATACACTTATTGAAATAACTATAGTCACACATGAGCAGGACTCTATCTATATTTAGCCTATTTCAAATTGTTAGTCCTTATCTCAAAATGAACATGTTCCAAAGAGTCCAATCGAAGCTTAATTAGCCTAATTTGTAGGGAGTCATACCCATCAGATCCACTGACACTCCTGCACTGATTAGACTTCCACTTGACCAAGAATTAAGCTCGTTGCAAATTTATTAACCACATCTTTAAAAGGCCATCATTACCTCTCTAATCCCTTACTCTCTCTTCTTCAAAAACATAACCGTCGAACCAAGTTCATCATTCCTTTCAACCAAAGCGATCACAATCCTTTACTCTGCAAAAGCTTCATAATCATTTCTTCCACACCACCCCCTGCTACATCCTCATCAACCACTCCTGAACACAGTGTCACACTTGAAGAAACTGGTTCTAATTCTCCATCACAACAAAGCTCCTCCACCCAATCTCCATCGAATTCTTCTACTCCTCAAAACACTCCAGAACCCATTCCTGAACCCACTCCTTCACCCCAAATAGCTCCAGCCGTTACACCAAGCCCTACTCCAGTACCCAGAAAATGACGAGTAAAAATGCTAGCTAGGAAAACAGTTGCTTCTTGCTCTCTTGCTAAGAAATTGAATGAAAACCTTCAGGCAAGCGAGGCCCAAGATTCTAAAAATTCAAGCGAGTCTTACAAATCTGCAAATGAGGAAGAAGCAACTGGTTCATCAGACACTGAAAAGGTAACCTCTGAAATTAGGTCTGATCCTGAAATTGTTGAAAATAGGTTCATATTAATTGGGTCTGTAGTAGATGTAGAAATACCTGATAGGAGAAGAAAAGGTGGTGAGAATAAAGAAATTGAGAGAAAGGGAGAAGTAAGTTCTAAAAGGGGAATAGGGAAGGAAGGTGCCACACTGGAAATTTGTGGCCCCGCTCCAGTGATTTCTGAGGACGGTGTCAAGGATTTAGGGGGAAGCAACTCTGGAGAAGAAGCAGCAGGACTGGAATCTTTACAGCATGCAGTAGATGAACCTGGTTCATCTATTGAAGAAACCTTGGCTGACTTGATGAGAAAATCGGGGGAAAGCTACAAACCCAAGAAGAAGAGAACCCCCAAAGCCAAGAAAGTTAATACTCCTGTACCAACCAAGAAAAGAAAGGCCTCTTCATCTGCTGATGCTCCTACTCCTAAAAGTCATAGTACTAGAAGTGCAGTCAAGCAGAGTGAAGAAGAAAAAGAGAGAGCTTTGAGGGAGAGCAAGAAAAAGAAAGCTGCTAAGGGGAAGGAAAAGTTTGGCGAGCCTGTTGAGGAAATTGAGGTTGTTGATGATGAGATGGACCTGGTCCATCATGAGTAACAACCAGCTCAGGTTGAAGTTAAGACACCCAAGCCCAAGAAGACCAATACTTTTTCAAAGAAGTCAGCTTCTGTGTCTGCCAAACCTTCAACCATTGCCAAGCAAACCAGGTCTAAATCAAAGAAGGCTAAAATCAATGATGATGCTGAATGGAGTGGAGAAGAAGAAGATGAATCTGGTGGGAAAACTAATAAGCTAACAATTTTTGGAAAACGTACTATTCTGAAAGGAAAGCTATTCAGGTATCTTGAAGAATCTGGGATGATCTTTCTTGTGGACACCTTGGATGTGCAAGGATGGAAGGACCTGGTACTTCATCTTGACGGCAGGCTGGCAAGAAATGAGCTTGTGGAATTCATGGCAAATGCAAAAGTCAAGGATGGAAGGGCTTCCACTAGGGTACATGGGGTTGAGATCTCTTTTGATGCCAAAGAACTGGGCGAGATACTTGGTATTCCCTCTGAGAGATATGATGACTACACCAGACAGAGGTGGCCAAGCCTGGATGAACTCCCTTTAGCCTTTCAAATCACAAGGTTCTTCAGTGAGAATGAGAAGGAGATGGAGCCTAAGGCAGTGTTCAAAAGTGAGATGAGGCCGCAACACAAACTATTCTTTGAGTTTGTCATCAAGACTTACTGCCCAGGAAAGAGCGAAGTCATATTGCAAGTTACATGGATCTTACTCTCATGGAGTGCTTGTACCGTGGTCGGCAGATTAATTGGCCATCCTTCATTATTCAACTACTGGAAAGGGTTGTGAATGACTCCAAGGCACATGTTATACCGTATGGGTTCATTCTAACTGTTGTGCTTGCTCACTTCAAGGTATCTGTGAAGAAGGCTGAAATGGCGACTGCTAAGGACCACTTTGGGAAGAACACGTTACTGACCTATGACTACATTGTGAATATCCCTGAGGATGAACCTGGTTCATCCAGAAAAATTCCTGTGAATAGCAAGGTTAAGACGCTTGTGCAAGAAGGTTAGGTCAAGGCTGCTGAGATCCTTCGTTTAAAGACTCGCCTTACAAAGGTTGAAGCTGAGCGGGATGCTCTCAAATCTGAATTAGCTAAGGAAAAGGAGAAGAATGAGGGTGTACTCCAACAGATGCTCTCCCTTCTTCAAGCAAAGAACCCAACCTCTACCCCTTCCCAGCCTTAGGTGTCCAGTGCCCTCTAGAACCCCTCTAAGACCCAGTTTGGGATTGTTTTGTGTCTTTCTGTTTTTTTGCTCAAGGCTGTGACTATATTTATTTTTATTTGTGTTTGGTGCATGAACAATTATCAAATCAATGAATTGTGCTATTTTGTTCTAGACTTTATCTCAGTTCTTAAATAGCTTACATTTTTTGGTTTCTTTTGATGATTAATTCATGATTTGCACCTGCAGTTGCCTCAATGGACATGAGTAATTATTAAAGTTCTTGTAAGTTTATCATTTTGAAACATTTCGATGATGTCAAAAGGGGGAAGATGTGCTTTACACGAAAAATTGTGATGTTTATAACCTAATGAACCTGGTTCTCTATGATAAATGCTTAATGCTATAAAAAGTGTCCTTGTTGGATTAAAGTGTCTACAGGTATGAGCACAAAGTTTGTCATCATAAAAAAGGGGGAATTTGTTGAATCAAGTCACTGAATGGTTTTGAAGAATGACAAATGTCCTCACAATTGAACCAGACCCATCTTGGAATACATAGACATGCAGACTGAATGGCACGAGAAGAGTTCACACACAGGAGATAAACATCATCTCTGAAGTAAGGGTTATCTCCTAAGAGAAAAGATTGCAAATTGTTAGGGAGATGGACTTCGTATTCAGACAGGACAGAATCAAGATAGAGGAGGATCAAGACAATTGAGATCAACTCAAACTCTTCCACCAAAGAATAGTTGCATCAGAATTCTACTTCAACATCTCAACTACTGATCCTATATATTGTCAAAGTGTTCCTGCTGAACAGTGCGCACAAACACATATGTGAAACAAGAATTGAGAGCAAAATTGCCAACACAATTTTGCAAGCAGTTGATGTGAAGAATCCCTGTGCGACTCAAAAACTACTTGAACCAGCTAGAAGAAGAAGTTCCATCTGTTATCTTTTTAGTCTAGTTGTTTGTAGTAGGTGATTACAAATTGTATCTTTCAGCTTTATCTAGAAGCAATTGTAATAGGCACACAATATTCAAGTTAGAGTTAACTTGAAATCTGTCGCAATTAGCTAAAGGCTAGTTTGCTACAAGGGTATTAGATTTAGTCCTTAGGTTTACAAAAGAGTTTATTTTGTAAATGTTGTTTCGCTCATTGACATAGTGAAGAGTTTGGGAAAATCCTACTGGGTAGTAGGTCGAAAATTGGACACCACACAAATCACCCCTCCCCCCTCTTGTGTGGTATTGACGTATAAAACATCACAAACACTAACACACATGGCACATGGACTAATCAAGACGGATCAGTTTCACTTCTTAATAAGAGCGTATAGAGCAATATTATGCCAACTACTGGGTAAAGAGTCACTAAAAGAGTCAAAATGTTATCACAACAATTATTCAACTTACTTTTCAATTTAAAACCAAAATTCGGAGGGGTATTCTTAATTCACATTTCACATACAAGAGACTAATTGTGTTATTACCAAATAATACGAAAGTCTCCACCTAGCAAAACAAGAGTAATTCTCTTAAGAAAGTTGTCACGCCATCTATCATATGGAAAAATCACCCCGTTCAACACAAAAATTGTTCCTTGGAAAAGAACCGTAGTATAAAGAAAACCCAAGAAAATACTACTAAAGAAATCAAAATAAAAGAACAAAACTACTAAAGAGAATAATAAAATAAAAGCAGCTAATATTAAAGAAGCAAAAATAATATAAACTAAAGGCTACTTAAGAAAATAAGTAAAGAAAGAAAAAATAAAAATAGAGTAATAACACCAAGCTCAGCAAGAGCACATGATAAAACAAAACAAGCCCGGCAAGGGCTCACAATATCAATAAAAACAAAGAAACCCGGCAAGGGCACATACATGAGTACAGTATACTCCTAAAGCCACCCCCAACTAAAAACATTGCAGTGTCCTCACTGCACAATATCAACAGCAAAGAAAGGTAGTTTGAGGGTCTCCCTAAGTTAAATATCCGCCTTCAAGGCCCTTAGCACTGTTATACCTTCATCGATCGTTCGCCATTAGCCCTGAGCCTCGACCTCGAAGACTTATCTCGGCCAACTCGGAACCCCCGATTCTGGGCAGTCTGGTTTGCCCATTTCAATCCTTTATAGTTTTACCCTGTTCCTTTGACTCACACTTAGCATATATTGCTTAACAACTAGCATTAAAATAAATTACATATTTTTAGAAGCACATAATCAAATATGATTGTAATTACCATTTTCAAGGTAAACAGTTTGTCCGGTATCCAATGATCTCCATCCCATTCATCAACCTATGCACGCCGGCACAACTCTATAATCAACGATGGAAACATCAATGACATGCCACCTTGAAGCACGTATTCCTTCAGCTCCCGAACAATGTAGTGGCCGACATTCACAGGGATGTCATCAAGGATGCAAGCAATTATCAAAGCCCTGACATATAGAACATCAGACACATTCCCCGAGGGGGATACTCTGCTCGCGATGATATACAACCACATCTTTGATTCAACTGTGAAATCACCATATTTGATGCCTCTTTTCTTGGTAGTCAGTGCACTCTATGACCTGGAGGACAAAGCTTTCAAACTAGCCAATCACCATTTTCACATGTGTCCTTGCAGTGGCTCGAGCGGATGATTTGGGAGCCCATAGACATCTTTTATCTCTTCAACTTCAAATTTCACAATCTTTCCCCGTATTGTAATTTCATGATTTTGGAAGTGTGTCCGCCTCAGGTTGGTAAAAAACTCTCTAACTCATTCCTCATTGTCCTTACATGGATTGGGAATGAAGCAGGTCCAGCCGCTTGAAACTAGTCGGCCATGGAAATCCGTAAGGAGCTCGACCAATTTGTCATTGACAATCCCTTTCTCAAGTTTGAGTTTCTTCGTGAGGATATCATCATAATACCGGGTTTGGCATGCGGCAGATAAGAATCTGGTAGCATCAAAGTTCTCCTCAACAACTTCTTCAATTTCGTGACTCAACGTGGGATTTTCCATCATGTTCGGATCCATTTAAAGCTCAAAGTACCTACAAAAATTCAAAACCATGTTAGAAGGGCATCAGACTCATATTAAGAAATTCAAAACACTGCAATTAGCTAAAGAGTTAAGCCAAATGGGTCCGGGAAGCTCCAGTTGCAAGGCCACTAGAATTTCAGAAATTTCCCAGTTTTCGCACCTGCGGAGGTTGAGTCACAGGTGCGGTTGCGCATCTGCGAGACAAAGAGTGCACCTGCAGAAATTTCACATCTGACCATAAGGCGCACCTGCGAAGAAGGACTCGCAGGTGCGAACCGCATCTGCAGAACTTTTTCGCTTCTGCGGTGTGCGTTAGGGGTTCCAAAACCCAAAGAATTTTGGACTTTGTTTTCTTTCTTTCTTGGAACATGATTTTTAGCACCTAACTTGTACTCAAGAATTCCAAATTAGTGTACCAAATGGACCTTTGACTCTTTTAAGACTGAATTTTAGGTACCTAGCAGCCAATTTTCTTTTGGACAATTTGTCGAACAGTTTGCAGCCAGTTTAAAATTGCTTTTCTTCACACAATTTGGGTACTCAGACTTCCCACAAATTTATTTTCATTTTAAACAGCACACACTGACCTACTCTCAACCAAATTCCTCACCCTAACATTAGCATAGATCAGAGGGGGTCTTGGGAATAAAGGGGGACGACCATGAAAGGCCTGAGAAAACGAAGAAAAATAGAGCAGGGGAAGAATAACAGAGTGTCACGACCCAAAATTCATGAGGTCGTGATGGCACCGGACACCACTGTTGGGCAAGCCAATCATTAATTAATAGAAGTGAAATTTCTTGTTTTAGCACTTTCGAAATCGTTACTTTTCATTTTTATACATGACACCTATATAGAAATCCATTTCGTAGGAAAAGCAACAGTTCATTTATGTAAAAACACAACCCAAATACATATATCCCAGAACCCGGTGTCAAAAGTGCATGAGCAGATTCTAAGAGTTTATACAATTACTACAAAGCTTGTCCGAAATACAGATTGGACAAGTAATTTAGAAATAAAATACAGTACATAAAGGGTGACTCTGTCAGCTGCGGGTCGTCTATGAGTAATGCAGCTTGCCTAAGTCTCCAAGTCATCCCTATTGCTATGATAGTACCTGTGCAACAAAAATGCCCAGCAAGTATAGTATGAGTACGAAAACAACGTGTACTCAGTAAGTATCCCGCCTAACCTCAAAGAGGTAGTGACGAGTGGTCGACTTGACACTTGCTATAAGTCAGTCTAGTGTAATTTCAGTGAGATACTAAGCATGGAAATCATAGACATATTTAATAATGACCAGGGAATAAGAAATATCAATTTGAATCATATTTAGCACCTTAAACTTTTGTCATCTTAGTTTGGCAATTGAATAATAATCAGGAGTAAGAAGCATAGACTTATTTCACATTCTTACATATAAATTCTTGTTCTCTTTAGCTGGCAATTTTATAACTCTTTACACCAATGACAAAGTATGAATCATAAAAAGTATGCAACATTTATCATATGCACACATATGCCGAGGGTCGAACGGCGCGGACCAACAATAATAAGTTGTGCACTGCCGAGGGTCGAATGGCTCGAACCATAGATGCATCTATTACTCTGCTCGTGAATCGATCATGCGACGCGGTTGACATAATTATAAGGCTACCCCGCTCACGAATCATACATGCGACATGGGTGCTCATATGTACACGTAATCACATAATAGATTCATATTTCATCAGGAAGACAACTTCTTAAAGAAGTGATAAAATTCTCTTTAGGTGAACATGAAGATATAGTTTAAAACATTTATGTAAAATCATTTTCCAAGTTTTAATAAGGTTTAAAAAAACATCACTGGTTCCTCAGGAACACAATCATACAAGGAAGATTCCATTATTCTTTTAAAATGATTGAGGAAGGTAAGTTCAGGTTCTTTAATTCCTAACTTGGTAATTTCACCAGACAAATATCATTTATAAGATCACAAGTATAACAATTAAGGCATGCTAGAGGGTCCTAGACTACCCGTACATGGTATAACTGTAACTACGCACGGACTCCCATCACCTCGTGCGTATGTAACCCCCGCAAATAATTTCATATATTTATTTAGTTCACCTAGGGGGACAATTCCCCCTCACAAAGTTAGAAAGGAGACTTACCTTGCTCCAAAATTCCGTAACCTGCCTCCAAGCCCTTCCGACGACTCGAATCGTTGCAAAATGCTCCGGAACTAGCCAAATAACGGAAAACTAATGAGAATATACTCAAATACTTGTTAACAATTCAAATTATACAAATTCCCAACTTCGCTTAGTGAATTGACCAAAATGCCCTTGGGCCCACGTGCCCGGATTCCGAAATTTCTCGAAGATATACTCTACCCATAACTTCACTAGTCCAATTATACAATTTACTCAAATATTTATGCTCAACTCGTGGCTAAAATCCACTTTTACCAAATTTCTAGGTTTTCTCCAAAACCCCATATTTTCCCAAAATTCATGTTCAATCCATGTAATAATCTTGTATATAGAAACATGAAGGAGTTACTTACCTTGTGATTCATGAAGAAAATCCTCTCTTGAAGTTTCTCCAAAATCGCCCAAACCAAAGAAGAAATGAAGAAATGACCAACCATTCTCGGTTTTTAAAACAATCAGCCCAGGTCGTTTTCCGCACCTGCAGTCTTCTGCTCGCACCTGCGCTTCCGCAGGTGCGCTCAGTCTCCCGCACCTGCGGCTTCCTCGACTCCAGCCAAACTTCGCACCTGCGATCCAAACGCCGGAAATTCCCTCGCACCTGCGGTTCCAGCCTAGCCCAACCACCTTCGCTCTTGCGGCTCCGCACCTGCGACCAAAGCCTCGCAGGTGCGGTCACACCAGATGACAGCAATTTCAGCCCTTTCCCAACTTCAACTTTGATCCGTTAACCACCCGGAATCCACCCGAGGCCCCCGGGACCCCGTCCAATCACACCAACCTGTCCCAAAACATAACACGGACTTGCTCGAGCCCTCAAATCACATTAAACAACGCCGAAATCATGAATCGCGCTCAAATCCAAATCTTTAAGACATAAGAAATTTCGACTTCCACATCCGATGCCGAAACTTGTCAAATCACATCCGATTGACCCCAAATTTTGCACGTAAGTCATATTCGACATTACAGACCTGCTCCAACTTCCGAAATTGTATTCCGACCCCGATATCAAATTTTCCACTTCCGGTCAGATTCTTCAAAACCTTCAATTTTCTATCTCTAGCCAAATGGCTTCAAAATGACCTTCGGACATCCGAATTCACTTCCGATCGCGCTTCCAACTCCAGAATCACCATATGGAGCTATTCCCAGACTCGGAATCCCAAACAGAAGTCAATATCTCTGAAATGCTCTTCAAGCCAAACTTAGGAAATTTCTTCAAAAATGCTAACTTCCACATTATACGCTGAAACGCTCCCGGGTTATCGAAACCCCGATCCGGACATACACCCAAATCCGAAATCATCATACGAACCTGCTGGAACCTTCAGATCCTGATTCCGAGGTCGTTTACTCCAAATTCCAGTTTGAGTCGATTCTTCCAACTTAAGACTTCAAAAATGAATATTCTCCTTTCAATTCAACTCCGATCTTCCTGAATTTCAATTCCATACGCACAAGTCAATATACCTGAAATGAAGTTGTTCATGACTTCCAATCGCTGAACGACGTGCTAGAGCTCAAAACGACCGATCGGGTCATTACACAGAGCAGTGGTAGAGAAGAGTAGATGAGACATACATGTTTAGTTTTGTGTAAGATCGAGCCTTGCGTGAGAGATCAGATATGAGAGGAATTTGTTTTTTGAGTTTTGAGGATAAATCAGAGTGACCTGATGAAATGAGGGTAGGGGATTTTACTTTGCCCGAATTGCGCACCTATGAGATATGAGGCGCGCATGCGTAGGCGCATGTGCGCTAAAATGAGCGCGCCTGCGGACAGACCGCATGTGCGAGAAAACCTGGGTTCAGCAGTTCAAATCTGGGCAACCACTGTTTTGGTGCATTCCAACTCTAAAAATCCTCAACTTAGCTCCAAAAAATATGAAACTTGGCAAATTAGTTCAAAATAATATACTAAGCTACTCTAAAAAAGACAATTTCTAAAATGACTAAATTTTTTTAATATGATGGGTTGCCTCCCACCAAGCGCCGCATTTAACGTCGTGGCACGAAGCAAGTCAACTTAACCACTTTTCTCGCCACTTGGACGATATGAACTGGGCACCTAGCTTTGAGTCAAGCTTGTGACCACGAGTAGTGGAGGTGGTAAGTAGATGACCAAGCCAAGCATTAAATTCTTCATTTTGTACTTCTTGGCTTTCATGTGAGGAATATCATTTTGCCATGTTGTTCTTTCAAATTGTAAAATGTATGGACGTAGTCTTTTCTCCTCGCAATCCTTCATTGACTCGTGTAGTTCAACTCCCATCTCACCACACAATTCCAATATTGCAAAATGCTTGGAATGTGACTTCCAATCGCTGAATGACGCGCTAGAGCTCGAAACGACTGGTCGGGTCGTTACATTCTCCCCCACTTAGACAGACGTTCGTCCCGAACGTGCTAAGAACTTCTCTTGGATTATCTGAAATCATTGTTTAGCACCTCGTGCACCTGCCCATTCTACCACAGCCCATTTGAGCACACAAGTTTGATCAAATCTGAAGATATCCTCTTCTTATTCATACAATAAGTTTAAAACTCAGTCCCAACACCTGAAATTCTCTTCCATGCCTGTTTTTAATATTTGAACACCGTATCAACTACCACACGAGGCACGAGAACACAACTGTGTGCCTTTGCTGAATCAACACCATACACCGCCTGATCCATTATCTGACCACAATGACGCTCCCTGAACCTTAATAGCCAAAATTCTACGAATTTGATGCTCTCAGGGCACCTTATAAGATACATTCATACATTATGCTATAATGCTGATGATATCACCACAACGGAGGGGATGTGTAGAAACTTCTAACCAATTGCAGAGTTAATCACACATTGACATCTTTTCTCTTGTCTTAGATCATCATTTCATTACACACCAAATAATGGTGATTGACCTGTGATATATTTCACATAATCTCACCACACCGATCCCCGAATCGATAAATCTCGTCTCGCCCAGTATGAACTGCTCCAATAACCAATCAATCCCAGGCATAACCAGCAGTCTCAGATGATGCCACAACGTACCGATAGGCCACAACTCGAACATGATACACAAGACATGACCCCGGAAGGGACTACTCGACTCACGTAACTAATATGAACTTCCGCAGAATACAGGAAGCAAAATACAAGAAAATAATTATAGGGAACCGCACTCAGCATCACGTGGATGCGGCATGCAACATGATTCAAATAGTATACCCGTGGCGGCGTGCCACCCGATCCTATCATGAAACTCACATAAGGAGACACTTACGGAGTTGAATTGCCCGTTATTGCACATTACTGAATACCAGCTATAAGCACACTAAGTGCATAATACCATTTTTGGGGAGATTGATAGAGTTATATACTACAAACTCAAGCACAACTGAGGTGCGATATATAAAATCTGAATCTCGAGAGTCATCCTGCTCACATAACCTCATCACTATGCGGAATATTAACACATAAGAATTTATCAAGCCGTTTCATAATTCACGCGGCACATTATAATACCATATGAATTTGACGAAGACAGGACAACGCCTGATATTCCAACACCCCTCCTTGAGGAGCACTATACTGAAATGAACACATCTGACTCGCATGAAGCCCGAAATCTTGTTTAAATCCACTCATTCGCTTCAAGTCGATTCTTCTCGCACTGAACTAGGCTGATAGCCTTACCTGGGTCCGTAATAACCCACATTTTTCTCATAATACACAAGAGAGACAATCATAGCAGGGACAAACACCCCACAATCTACAACCAACTGGACCGAACTCCTTTAAGGCATATATTCTCAAATAAGCAATATTGCACTTCCTTAGACTTGGTTCAAATCTTTAATCAATCAGGCGACTACAAGTCTCACTTACATAATCATTCCGTGGCCACACTCCCACGACTTTTCACACAGGTATCCAGTATGCGCATCCATACCACTGATCACCCTAAGGCTGTAAAACAATTCAAGGACCCGTAATCAGGATACAAAGCCTCTTTTATCAAACACTGATCTCAGGTGATACTGGAAACCACATCAGCTCATATTAAACATTCAAATCCATTATTCTTTCTCCTCTAAGCTCATGACATCCTTGTTAATACCGAACTGCATTCTCGATTCTTACTTCAAGTTACATACTGCTTACTGCACCTAACGTGCCGATAAGAGATGGCATGGGAATTCCATCATAACTCCTGAACCACTAATAGGGTGAACACTTCATCACATATAGAAATCTTTTACTTGCCTCAATTCATGAGAACCATAACAGCACACAAGCGAGTTCTCACCCTCACAATATATGCAAATCCTTAAGTAGTGGACTGAACCACCATACCCTTCCGGGATCCACCTTCACCTGACAGGCCATAGCACTTGAATGCTTCCAAATGTAATCTATTATGACGGACGACATGCCCCACACACATCTGCACAAACCATACACATACTCAATCATACCGAAGGAACTGATCACTGTCGTACAGGTGCCATTTCAACCATGGCTAATCAACCTATCTCCTTTTAATCATCTTTAATTGCCTCAGAGATAATAGTAACTTCCTTCAACTCATAGAAACTCAACCCCCACTCATCCCGAGTGACCTTGATTCACGAGACCATGTTGCCTAAATCCCGCAACCCGTCTCACAACATTCCCGAAAATCTTTCTACAACTCGGAGTTTACTTCTCTCACTCTTCCAACACTATCCTGCGTGCTGAAATAACATAGAACACTCCAACTACTTTTCCTTCTCCTCAGAGATTATACTGCAAAAGCTCGATTCTTAATCATACTGTTGCCTGAAACCCTCAAACACCGCAGTTTCAAACTTTCGAATTCACTAGGACCACTGCTGAGACCCCACTCTGGTTGGCCCCGAATACAATCAACTCCAAGGCTCTTCTAGCACATGAACATGCTCTTCAACGAAGCACGTGACCGAGTCACTACCCTTACAACTTTCCTATGCCTTAAGCACAAATTCTTAATCTTCTAGAGCCTAACCCTGGTCCAATAGGACCAATTTGCACATATTTATCATATGCCATGCTCACTTACCGCTTTACTCCTTTCTCTTAGTTGTAACAACTTGCCGATATGCCTATAATCCGCAGCCCCATGAGGACGCAACCCTACAACCCAACTGCAGGTGGTGGGACTCCCCCACTTAGCCCGAAGCTACTCCCTGCACCACTCCAGACACCGCTGAGATCTTTTCTTCTTGTTGACATGACCTTGCTCAACCAATCCGTCCAATTCTTCCGAATTTCCCTGTTAGCATCCCCCAAATATTCAATTCTATAGCACCATTTACACATTCTGCTTCCTACCGACTAGCCACTGGGATCCCTCGCAGAAACTTGCCAACCCCACTATCGCTAACCTACTCATAGAAGATAACCCACCGGTGGAAACTCACCAATTGACACCTTCCACTACGCTGTGAGACACACTTTCTACGACATCGAGACCCCCATCCTAATCTTTTCCTCCTTCACCGACTTGACTAGTTCGTCCGCTCCCCATGGACATCCACTATGATTCCAAGTTATGTTGCATCCTTCTTCATCCCTAACAACTCCTCTCTGTGGCATCTAACCTTCCGCCGAATAACCAACATTTCGGTTAAAGCTTGTGGACCTACTCCCTGTCCACAAAAATTTCTCAAATCACTCCAACTCCTCCTTAAGGCAAGCAACCGCCATACCACTGAACTCATAGGGTATACTGCCACTTCTTACTTAGTTGGACTCATTCCTTTAAGCAACTACCCGACTCCCGTCTCTGACGCCTGGCATTTAGATATTTAGCCGCTACCTGACACTTTTCACATGGCTTCCTTTATCGCATGCTTCTCAATTGCGACCTCAATTCAATATCATCCTCTGATCACCACGACTTCAAACTCTCTGATGATCATCTTTCTTGAGCTGCCTTCATTAGAAGCGCTCATTCCATTACTTTAACCACCGCACACCACGGTCTATAACAGCTGCTTCTTTAACACTACTTCACAACACCCTAACCCAATGCAACCGAAGAACTATAACACCGGCGAACTTAACACGTTCTATTCGGTCAAACATCGGTACCGCAACACGGGTGAATACTCCACCTTGCTCGATGACACCAAGCTTCATTACTTTTATCACCCAAAACCTGACCTAATTACAGTTCATTGCCTTTCCTCTGCCGGAACTGAAATACCGAAATCTCGAAATCACACTCTAGGAAGACCTTCCTTCAATCCATTCATCACCCCCATCCTACGGGCAACCATTCTACCATCATATCGACATCGCGTGATAACCAATCAGAAACATCATCACTATCTAAGCATAGCCTAAAGGCTCTCATAAATACAACAACTGAGCTGAAATAACATAATATCCTCCTGCGGGGCGACAACAACAGTCCAATCGACTATGCATGGAAAACATCACGTACCGTATCTGTAGCCCCATTACAATTCCTCAAACTATCGATTATAGGAAGCGCTTCGCGACGTATAAGATCGAGTAGGAAGAAACATAGGCATAAGCCTGAGAGGAATCAAATCGCACGATGGGATATCAAGAAGGGAAGTACTCCTAACAGCCCTGTAGCCTCTCGAAGATAAGTACAGACGTCTCCGTACCGATCCGCAAGACTCTACTAGACTTGCTCATGACTCGTGAGACCTACGGGAACCTAGTGCTCTGATACCATGTTGTCACGACCCAAAATCCATGAGGTCGTGATGGTGCCGGACACCATTGTCGGGCAAGCCAATCATTAATTAATAGAAGTGAAATTTCCTGTTTTAGCACTTTCAAAATCGTTACTTTTCATTTTTATACATAACACCTATATAGAAATCCATTTCGTAGGAAAAGCAACAGTTCATTTATGTAAAAACACAACCCAAATACATATATCCCAGAACCCAGTGTCACAAGTGTATGAGCAGATTCTAAGAGTTTATACAATTACTACAAAGCTTGTCCGAAATACAGATTGGACAAGTAATTTAGAAATAAAATACAGTACATAGAGGGTGACTCTGTCGGCTGCGGGTCGTCTCTAAGTAATGCAGCTCACCTAAGTCTCCAAGTCAGCCCTATTGCTATGATAGTACTTGTGCAACAAAAATGCACAGCAAGTGTAGTATGAGTACTAAAATAACGTGTACTCAGTAAGTATCCCACCTAACCTCAAAGAGGTAGTGACGAGTGGTCGACTTGACACTTGTTATAAGTCAGTCTAGTGTAATTTCAGTGATACACTAAGCATGGAAATCATAGAAATATTTAATAATGAACAGGGAATAAGAAATATCAATTTGAATCATATTTAGCACCTTAAACTTTCGTCATCTCAGTTTGGCAATTAAATAATAATCAGGAGTAAGAAGCATAGACTTATTTCACATTCTTACATATAAATTCTTATTCTCTTTAGCTGGCAATTTTATAACTCTTTACACCAATGACCAAGTATGAATCATAAAAAGTATGTAGCATTTATCATATGCACACATATGCCGAGGGTCGAACGGCGCAGACCAACAAAAATAAGTTGTGCACTGCCGAGGGTCGAACGGCTCAAAATCATATTACTCCGCTCGCGAATCGATCGTGCGACGCGGTTGGCATAATTATAAGGCTACCCCGCTCACGAATCATACATGCGACACGGGTGCTCATATGTACACGTAACCACATAATAGATTCATATTTCATCAGGAAGACAACTTCTTAAAGAAGTGATAAAATTCTCTTAGGTGAACATGAAGATATAGTTTAAAAAATTTCTGGAAAATCATTTGCCAAGTTTTAATAAGGTTTAAAAATACATCACTGGTTCCTCAGGAACACAATCATACAAGGAAGATTCCATTTTTCTTTTAAAATGATTGAGGAAAGTAAGTTCAGGTTCTTTCAAATATTCAATTCTTAACTTGGTAATTTCACCAGACAAATATCATTTATAAGATCACAAGTATAACAATTAAGGCATGCTAGAGGGTCCTAGACTACTCGGACATGGTATAACTGTAGCTACGCACGGACTCCCGTCACCTCGTGCGTACGTAACCCCCGCAAATAATTTCATATATTTATTTAGTTCACCTAGGGGGACAATTCCCCCTCACAAAGTTAGAAAGGAGACTTACCTCGCTCCAGAATTCCGTAACCGGCCTCCAAGCCCTTCTGACGACTCGAATCGTTGCAAAATGCTCCGGAACTAGCCAAATAACGGCAAACTAATGAGAATATACTCAAATACTTGTTAACAATTCAAATTATACAAATTCCCAACTCTGCTTAGTGAATTGACCAAAATGCCCTTGGGCCCACGTGCCTGGATTCCGAAATTTCTCAAAGATATACTCTGCCCATAACTTCACTAGTCCAATTATACAATTTACTCAAATATTCATGCTCAACTCGTGGCTAAAATCCACTTTTACCAAATTTCTAGGTTTTCTCAAAAACCCCATATTTTCCCAAAATTCATGTTCAATCCATGTAATAATCTTGTATATAGAAACATGAAGGAGTTACTTACCTTGTGATTCATGACGAAAATCCTCTCTTGAAGCTCCTCCAAAATCGCCCAAACCAAAGAAGAAATGAAGAAATGACCAACCATTCTCGGTTTTTAGAACAATCTGCCCAGGTCGTTTTCCGCACCAGCGGTCTTCTGCTCGCACCTGCGCTTCCGCAGGTGCGCTCAATCTCCCGCACCTGCGGCTTCCTTGACTCCAACCAAACTTCGCACCTGCGATCTAAACGCCGCACCTGCGCCTTCGCAGATGCAGAAATTCCCTCGCACCTGTGGTTCCACCCTAGCCCAGCCACCTTCTCTCTTGCGGCACCAAGGCCGCTCCTGCGGCTCCGCACCTACGGCCAAAGCCTCGCAGGTGCGGTCACACCAGATGACAGCAGTTTCAGCCCTTTACCATTTTCAACTTTGATCCGTTAACCACCCGGAATCCACCCGAGGCCCTAGAGACCCCGTCCAATCATACCAACCTGTCCCAAAACATAACATGAACTTGCTCGAGCCCTTAAATCACATCAAACAACACCGAAATCACGAATCGCGCTCAAAACCAAATCTTTAAGAATTACAAAATTTCGAATTCCACATCTGATACCGAAACCTGTCAAATCACATCCGATTGACCCCACATTTGCACACAAGTCTTATTCGACATTACGGACCTGCTCCAACTTCCGGAATCGCATTCCGACCCCGATATCAAATTTTCCACTTCCGGTCAGATTCTTCAAAACCTTTAAATTTCTATCTTTAGCCAAATGGCTTCAAAATGACCTACGGACATCCGAATTCACTTCCGATCGCGCTTCCAACTCCAGAATCACCATATGGAGCTATTCCCAAACTCGGAATCCCAAACAGAAGTCAATATCTCTGAAATGCTCTTCAATCTAAACTTAGGAAATTCCTTCAAAGATGCTAACTTCCACATTATACGCCGAAACGCTCCCGGGTTATCCAAACCCCGATCCGTACATACACCCAAATCCAAAATCATCATACGAACCTGCTGGAACCTTCAGATCCTGATTCCGAGGTCGTTTACTCCAAATTCCTGTCTGAGTCGATTCTTCCAACTTAAGGCTTAAAAAATAAATATTCTCCTTTCAATTCAACTCCGATCTTCCTGAATTTCAATTCCGACCATACGCACAAGTCAATATACCTGAAATGAAGTTGTTCATGACTAATTAAAGAATATAGCTAATCCCTTTGGAAACATTAAAGAACAAGAATAATTAAAGAAACAATAACTCACTTCATAAATAAATAAAAATTATTCAATA
This sequence comes from Nicotiana undulata, assembly GCA_005239495.1. Lineage (NCBI taxonomy): Eukaryota > Viridiplantae > Streptophyta > Magnoliopsida > Solanales > Solanaceae > Nicotiana > Nicotiana undulata. The sequence goes on along the minus strand of ML274917.1, from coordinate 28,431 downwards.
CATAAGCACAACAAGGTATTTAATTCACACTTTAAACATGAATATTACCATAAACAAGATTAAGTGTTGGAAATAAATACTATACACTTAAATAATCAATACAAGGCAAGGAAATGAAGAAATGAACATAAATGGGTAAGAAATCCTTAACCACAAGCTTCAAATCTTCAAAACCCAAGTGTGTGTGCAAACCCTAGCTTCCAAAACTTGTTCTCCTAAGCCAAAAATATGTTATAAGATGTAAAAGTTCTAAAAGTTATGCAAAATATCTGCTAGGTCGAGTATTTGTGGGTTTGGGATTGGGAAAATATGAATTGGCAATTCTGCCCAGAACTGATGCCCGTTGACCGCACCTGTGGAAGCATTCTCGCAGGTGCGGCTTCGCAGATGCGGACACACGTCGTAGGTGCGCCTTTGGGTGGACTTCATATTTTTTGCAGATGCAGACCATATCACTGCACCTGCAGTTCTGCAAAAGCGGACACCATGTCGTAGATGCGGCTCCTGAGTAGGCTTTCTCTTTTCCACAGATCCGTACCTCCACTTCACAGATGCGAGGTTGCAGAAGCGACCAATATTCCGCAGGTGCGAAATCTTTGAAGGATATTTCCACTCTTTTGTTGCTCAATTCCACTTTAATTCAATTCAAACCATTTCATGGTATCATTTCCCCAAAAATCTAACAATACACACCATAAATGACCTTATATTATCATCAAAGGGCGCAAAATAGAGAGAAAGAGACTAAAATAAGTGGTAAAATTACCACTCATCAAATAACCACAGTAAAGAAAGTTAGGCGTAAGGAGAACAACTCAACAAGGGAAAACAAGAAAGTAGCAACGATTCCACAATATATAAGTAAACAATAAGAAGCCAACACATGTCAAATAGTTCCAAATAATGGTAATTCGACTAAGATATAGGTTATCTAAACTCCCTTTTGAGGTTGAGCAATTTTGAGGGATATTCAACAATTCAAATAAGGGTAAGCAACAAAAGATAATCATAACTCCAATTAAGATTAAACAATTATAGGATGAGATAATAATAATTTCAATTAAAGATAAGAATATATGAAAATATAGCATGACGATGGAGGAGGTAAAATATTCGGTTAAGTCAAATCAGGGTCAAGTAGACAGTGAGGGTGAATCCTAAAGCAATTATCTCTAATCAAAGCATGTAAAGGTGAAACTAGCAAATAGGAACTCAAACATATCAAGAACAACTTCATACACGGTGAATATAAGGACCTAAGAACCCTAAAAGGCCAACTTCCCACAAGTAAGTCACGCACTCATCACCTCACGTACACAGATTACAATCAACATAGAAGACTCAAATCCTACGGGGTAGTTCCCCCACACAAGGTTAGGCAAGATACTTACCTCAAAGAAGACAACATGGTACTCTAAAATTAACTCCTCTGGTGCAAAGACCTCCGGACGGCTCAAATCTAATCAAAATAACTTCAAAACACAAATAAAACTCATAAGTAACTATTCAGGATCATAAAGTCCTAATCTTTATAAAAATCTAGAAATCGACTCAAAAGTCGACACGGGGACCGCACCTCGGAACCCGGCAAAATTTACAAAATTCGAACATCCATTCAATTACGATTACAACCATACTAATTTCATCAAATTACGATACCAAATCGATGTTCAGACCCACTTATTCTCTTTAGAAAAATTTTGGATAAAAAACCCCAATTCTCTAATCAAAACATGGATTAATTCAAAGAAAAAGAACTTCTATAACCATATTAAAATTAAAAAAATTATACTTGGATACTGAATCCCATGAAAAGACGAGAAGAACGCCGTGAAAATCACCTCAATCGGAGCTCTAGAACTCAAGATATGCTCAAAATACTAAAATGACACGGTCTGATTTTGTTGTTCTCAAAAAAAATTTCATTTGCGACCAACATACCGGCACCTGTGCATTTCCCGCTGTCAATTTCGCATTTGCGGACAATCTTTCGCACCTGCGGCTCTGCGGATGCGGACCCAACTTCGCATCTGCGAAACACTAACACCAGCTCTCTTTTCCGACACTAAAATGAGCATAACTTCCTCATACGATATCGAAATCTGACGATTCTTTTTGCTATAGCTCCATAATTACAATACGGATCTAATGATTCAATCAAAATAGAAATTGGAGCTCATTTTCTTAATGTGGTACCATTTATTCTTGCAGAAACGACGATGAAACATAAAAAACGAGCGCAACACAATCTGAACCTATCTGAAAGTCACCCGAGCCCCTTGGGACCCCGTCCGAACATACCAATAAGTTCAATAATCTAGCACGGACCCACTCGAGGCTTCTAATCACATCAAACAGTGACGAAACTACAAATCGCACCATGAATCGAACTTATGAACTTCCAAATCTTCCAACTTCTAAGACTCGTGCCGAAACCTATCAAACCAACCCGGAATGACGTCAAATTTTGCAGGCAAGTCCCAATTGACTTAACGGAGCTGTTCCAACTCTCGTAATCGCATTCCGATCGCAGTATCACCAAAGTCAACTATTGGTCAAACTTCTCCATTTTCCAAAATTCAACTTTTTCAACTTTCGCCGAAATGCCTCAAATTATGCTACGGACCTCCAAATCTGAATCCGGACGCACGGCTAAGTCCAAATTCACCATACGAAGCTGTTCACATCATCCAAAACTCATTCAGGAGCCGTTTACACAAAAAGTGAAATTCCGGTCAAATTCTCACCGCTTAAACTTCCAAAACTAGAATCCTTCTTCCAATTCGACTCTGAATCATCTGGTAATTGAATCTAACCATGTACGCAAGTCAATACATAATGTGAAGCTGATCAAGGCCTTATTCCGCCGAACGGAGCTTAAATTCTAGAAACGACTGATCGGGTCGTTACAATATATGGCTAAGTCTGAATTGTTTTCTCTCGTATAGCTGTTGTTTGTCAGTACAGTAATGTGCAAGCCGTTTAGTGGTGCGACAATGCAAAGAAAGTTGTATAGGAACTAGGACCAGAATCCATTTGGGCATCTCCAATGTTGAGGTAAATGGTGGAGACTCCACCATTTGGGACTAAGTTGAAGTCTCAAATGTTTTGTAAGGATGGATGTTATCGTGATTGTAAATTTTGACTTCACACTGAAAAGGGACCTCTTGTCTAGACTTTAATTTCCCGAGTGTGTGTGCTTGAGGTTAAACTGGAAAGATTTCTAGACTTTAATTTATTTGTTAAAAAATTCCTCTTTATTGTTGGATCTCAATGTCTTTTTAGCAAATATTGTACAAAAGAAGCATGTCCAGTTGGTTATCAATATAATATTCACTTTCGATTCTATTCTCTATGTAGGTTTATTGACTTAAGGTGGATATGGAAGCATATTACAAGGGTCTGGCCGTTTTGATATTTGCGATATTTAGATATTCCAAAATGGATGCTCGGTTATGTTTCATCATGCTTAGGTTGTGTTGTCTTCCCCAATTTTGATATTTTGTTATTTAACCTCTTACAATGTTGTCTAACTTATTTTTCAGGTCATCGATTTCATTTGCTATGCACAGTTAAAGACAAAATAAATTAGTTTCATCCTACTACCAATGATGTTTTTGGATTTTACCTAATTGTCATTTTGTTTTGAAAATACGATAAAGGTTTGTGCACTGATTGCAAGGTCATCCCGAGTGAGCACCTCACGACTCTGCATAGGCTCTTAGTTATGGACTTGGAGATCAAGAGGAGTAGGAGGAAGAGGGCGGGGTGTAGGCAACCTAAGATCAAGTGGAGTAACTTGACCAGAGACAAAGCTCAGGAGTTAGGGGAGAAGTTGTTGGCTATGAGGGCCTGGATGAGTATGGGGGACGCGTCTATTATGCGATCCGTGACTGCGGATTGCATTAGGGTAGCTACAAGAGAGGTCTTAGGGGTCACGAAGGGTTCACCTGGGGGTCATAAAGGGGACTGGTGGTGGAATGGAGAGGTTCAAGGTAAAGTGGAAGCTAAGAAAGTTGCTTATGTGAAGCTAATAGAGAGTACAAACGAGGAGGAAAAAAAGACTTATCGGGAGTGTTACATAAAGGCAAAGAAAGATGCAAAGTTAGCAGTCACGACGGCTAAGAACGCAGCATTTGCTCGTTTGTACGAGGAACTCGAGGGCAAAGGTGGGGACAAGAGGGTGTACCGGTTGGCCAAGGTGAGGGAGAGGAAAGCCCGTGACTTAGACCAAGTCAAATGCATCAAGGACGAGGATAGTAAAGTGCTGATGGACGAGGCACTCGTTAGGAGAAGATGGCAGACATACTTCCATAAACTGTTGAATGAGGAGGGGGATAGACGCATTGTGTTGGGTGAGTTGGAGCACTCCGAGAGTCGGCGGGATTTTGGGTACTGTAGGCAGATTACGGTAGAGGAAGTGGCAGGAGTGAAGCGTAATATGTGCAGGGGTAGAGCAACGGGGCAGACGAAATCCCGGTGAAATTCTGGAGAGCGCGGGGCGGGCAGGTTTGAAGTGGCTCGCTAGGCTGTTTAATGTTATTTTTAAGGCGAAAAAGATGCCCGAAGAGTGGAGGTGGAGCATGATGGTTCCACTTTACAAGAACAAGGGTGATATCCAAAACTGCAACAATTATAGGGGTATCAAGTTATTGAGTCACACTATGAAGGTATGGGAGAGAGTGGTGGAGGCCAGGGTGAGGAGGTGCGTGTCTATTTCCGATACTCAGTTTGGATTTATGCCGGGGCGTTCGACTACAGAAGCGATTCATCTTCTAAGGAGATTAGTGGAGCAGTACAGGGAAAGGAAGAAGAATTTGCATATGGTGTTTATTGACCTTGAGAAGGCATACGATAAAGTACTGAGGGAGGTCCTGTGGAGGTGTTTGGAGGTTAGCGGTGTTCCAGTAACGTACATTAAGGTGATTAAGGATATGTATGATGATGCTAAGACTCGGGTGAGGACTACTGTGGGTGGTGACTCGGACCATTTCCCTGTGGTGATGGGGTTGCACCAGGGATCGACTCTTAGCCCATTTTTGTTTGCCTTGGCGATGGTTGTACTATCGCGCACATCCAAGGGGAGGTGCCTTGGTGCATGCTATTTGCCTATGATATCGTGTTGATTGACGAGACGTGTAGCGGAGTTAACGCGAGGTTGGAGGTTTGGAGACAAACCTTGGAATCTAAAGGTTTCAAACAAAGTAGAACCAAGACAAAATACTTGGAGTGTAAGTTCAGTGACGGGACCCATGATGCAGATGTAGAGGTTAAGCTTGATGCTCAAGTTATCCCCAAGAGAGCGAGTTTTAAGTATCTCGGGTCTATTATCCAGGGTAATGGGGAGATTGACGAAGATGTCACGCATCGCATCGGAGCGGGATAGATGAAGTGGATGCCCGCTTCCGGTGTTTTGTGTGATAGAAATGTGCCACTAAGACTTAAGGGTAAGTTTTATCGAGTAGTGATTCGACCGGCTATGCTGTATGGGGATGAGTGTTGGCCAGTCAAGAACTCCCACGTGCAGAAGATGAGAGTAGCAGAGATGAGGATGTTGAGATGGATGTGTGGGTGTCCCAGGAAAGATAGGATTAAGAATGAAGTTATCCGGGACAGAGTGGGTGTAGCCTCCGTGGAGGACAAGATGCGAGAGTCGAGGCTTAGATGGTTCGGACATGTTAAGAGAAGAAGCATTGATGCTCCTGTTAGGAAGTGTGAGAGGTTGGCCATGGAGAGTTTGAGAAAAGGTCGAGGGAGGCCTAAGAAGTACTGGGGAGAGGTAATTAGACAGGACATGGCGATGCTTCAGCTCACTGAGGACATGACACTTGATAGGAGGGTGTGGAGGTCGAGGATTAAGGTAGAAGGTTAGTAGGTAGTTTATAGTGTTCACCGATAGGCTTAGTAGCATGCATTTCCCTTCATATTCTTAGATTTTATTACGGTATGTAGTTTTGTTCGCCTCAGGTATTGTATTTGTTGTTGCTATTATTGGATACTATTTATCCTGTATTACGGTATGTGATTTTTTTTTTTTGGTTTTTAGCTGAGGGTCTATTGGAAACAGTCTCTCTACCTGCACTAGGTAGGGGTAAGGTCTGCGTACAGACTACCCTCCCCAGACCCCACATGTTGGGATTAAATTGAGTTTGTTGTTGTTGTTGTTATTTTTTATATAAAAGAACTTTTTGTCTTGATGTCATGTTATGCACCCAAAAAAAACAAGCCAATGACAACAAATTCTTGTACTACCACTATTGCTGGCTATCACGACAATTCTATTTTGTCTATAGCCAAACACGATTACTTAAATGCCTGCGTCAACCACTGGAATTTATAGTTACTTCATCAGAGAAATGGTTCTCCACTTCTCCTTGTAGGACCGAAGATAACAAGCTCGCCAACAAAATGAAAGGTGTACGTAATGCTTGTGAGATTTTTTTTTTTTTTAAACAGAAACTTGGACATATATCTGTTTTTACAGGGATGGTAACGGAGCGGGTGGGTTTGCTCTGATACATGGCGAGGCAAGTTTGCTTTTCTTTTGAATTTCTTTTTTTGGGAAGTGGGGAGAGAGAGATTGACAGGAATAACCTTGTACGGGGTTGGTCTTAGCGTAATATCTCAGTAATTGACGTTGTTTAAAAAATGATTCGGACTCGTGCACACAATTATTAATCTTCAAGGATTTTTCTATCGAATTGATAGAGTTTATGACCTATATTTATTTTACTTATTTGTTAAATGTTCATCAAAGTCTATCAAATTGGCGCGAATTAATTTGTGCTTGTTCAATTAATCATCATACTCTACCAAATTAACGTAATTTTGTATTATCTGCATTTTACCTATTTGTTAAATTATTCACAACACTACTCAGTTGGCACAATTTTATACTTGTTCAATCGGTTGTTAAATTCACCAGATTGGCATGACTTTATATTATGTATAATGGACCTATTTATTAAATTGTTCATCAAAATATACTTAATTGGTATAATTTGTTTGTATTGTTTAACAAAATATTTTTTGAAATTGTAATTTGCTACAAAACACTATGACAAAATGGTAGAACTTATATTATATTATTATACAGCATTTGGCATAAAATGCCGATAGTCTTAGCTGAAGCTTACACAAAACAAAGGTTGCGAGCGCTATTTATTAATTTTTTTTCTAATTACGGGAATATTTTGCTGAGACCAGACCGGGGCTACGCTGCACATTTTTTTGCTTTTTAAACGAGATGCGACCAGTTGACATAATTACCCATAAAAAAAATTATTTACTTTTATTTACTTATTTATTTTTTTACTCACAAACTAATTACATTTTCTACCCATAATAATTTTTGTGAGAATTTTTTTTTATTCTCCAATTCTTTCTTATTTCTGTGCTTCTTTTCTTTTCTTTTTTTCTTTTCTCCTTTTCTTTTTTCTAGTTTTCCTCTTTTTTTTTCTTTTTTACATGTGATACTATAATTGTATGTAGTGTTAAAAACCTCAAAATATATATATATATATATATATATATATATATATATAAAACTTAAAAGAGTACAAATAATATTAGAAGTCTGGAAAACACATCGCTCGTATAATTATTCTAAAGTATCTCAATGTCTACATTATTATATGGAATTAATACACCTAACAAGGTATAAAGTAATAAGCCTATTACAATTTAGACTTGATATTAATGAACCAAAGATGTACATCATGAGTTGTCCCATAATAAAATCAGTTGTTGCCGATACCTTCTTCTCGTTTCCTTCTTCCATAACCAGGGCTCGGAGAAGGAAGATTCCTTTTCTAGTTTCAGTTAACTTTTTTTTATATTTTTTTTTCTCTTCATAATCTAATTTCATTTACTGTTTTCATTATTTTTTATTATTCTTTTTTATATTATTACAAAAAAGAAATTAAATTGGGTACCAATTAAATGTCGCTAATACAATCAAAAAATATTAACTAACGTATGATACCCGTATAGTATATAGCTATACAAACATGGTATACAATTGTACGCAAAGAGTTAAAAAAATTTAATTCAATTATTAAACTGAAATCATATCAGTTGTCAATAAAAATTTTAAAAAAATCGAAAAGGATATAATTGTAAGAGTATACCGATACATTATATAGCATACTATATATATATATATATTTTTTTTTTTAGCATTTTCAATTTGCCCCTCGCGCTGTGTAAAAGCTTAAAGCAAATTAAAAAGGAAAAGGCAAGTGAATTTACGGGTGATAAGTATACTATTCTAATATATTGTATACTATTACAGCATACTGTTAGAGTATATTGCATATTACTACAGTATACTATAATAATATATTGTATACTCTAGAGTATACTGTTGCAGTATAACTATATACTCCTATAATATATTGTATACTGTAGCGATATACTGTTAGGTAACTGTGTTCTCTTCGATTATTACAATATATCGTTGTAGTATATTATAAACTAAAATAGTATACTGTTGCCGTATAACTATATACTTCTACAAAATATTATATACCGTAGCAGTATACTATTGGGTAGCTGTGTTCTACGATTTTCAGCTGAAAATTTCAATCTCTATCACCTTAAATCAGCTCAAAATGCTATCAAATTTCAGTATGAACTTTCAGAAGGTATTATAAGCAATATTTACCAACACCCACTTTGAATCAAACAAGAAATCTTCAAAATAAATATTTTAAGCCAAGACAAGAGCAAGAGCTAGGAAAAGAACAATCAAGAAAAAATGGAGCAGAATTGAAACTAGCCAGAGGTCAACTTCTCAGATAACCATATCTAATTTCTTTTTGAAGAAGGATATAAGGGAAATGGAAGAACAATTTTGTAAAAATAAATTACAATTAAGTCAAGAAATAGCAAATAAGAAAATAATTCAAGGATCTGGAGTTACTAAAATTAAGACCAAGCCTTCTTTAATCTTGGGTTTTCACCCAAATTTCTCTGCTCCAATAGAGTCATTAACTACCTACTAGGAGTAACCTGAAGTTGTGCTCTCGTCCAAATTCTCAGTGTTGAAAGAAAAGCTATTTTAATAGAATAAATGAATAACGGGGTAAATAGTTTGGGTCGTCTAGGTAGTAGTAGTAAATAGTTTGGGCCTGGGCATTAAAGAGTAAATAGTTTAAAATTAATGGGTATAAAGTGAGATTTTCTCTTTTAAAAAAACAATAAAGCGGAGCGGAGCGGGCTAGTTGAATGCAGGAAGGATGTCGTAGAAATGACATCAAATAGCCATTATAAAGGGCTGCTATTTAGGAATTATTCCTGAATATTCAGATTTTTAATTTAATTTTTCAAGACACAAATATCCTAAAATTAAAAATTTAAATTTAAATTTTCAGGATAAAATAAATATTGATTTTCAGGAATTATTCTTGTCGTTTTATCTCATCTCACCCTTCACTATTATTAAATAATTTTATTTTATAATCTACTCTACCTTTTTATATATTAAATTTATTTCGTATTCATAATTTTTTTTTATAATATTGCAAAATTTATTCTTCATATTGCTGGTGCGTGATATCATGAAACAACGGCAAATGATATAATATATCCAAATATTATATTCATCAAATGATACAGTATAATACAATACAATACAGTATCATACATTACGAAACGATGTGAAACAACCGTCCAAACAAGGGCTAAGAATGGCCGCTTGTGCACTTCCCCGAAGCTGTCTAAAATTTGCATTTTCATCTTTCCTGAAAAAAATTAAAATGAATTTTCATTCAGATTCCTTAGTCCATCTGCTCTTATTTGATCCAAGATCCGATTCCTCCAATCAAGCCACAAATCTGAACTTTTAAAATAATCTTTAAGTTCAAACTTAAACATTCTTTCCTAACTTTGCTTTTTCCTTCTCAACATCGTTTCCTTTATTATCTGATCGCCCGGAAGAATGCTTTTTTAACTTTGTAATTTCTTTTTTCTCTTTTGGCATAAAGTTAGACAAGCATCTTCGAAAAATTCTTTATTTTTTTCATAAAAAACTTTCATTTATACAAGGTACTAACTTACACTCTGTTTGGATCACTGTTCCCCGTCATTTTATATATATGGTATTATACTGTATTGTATTGTATCGTGTCGTTTTATGAATACAATATTTGGATAGATTGTATTGTTTGTTGTTGTCAAATAAAATTTTGTTGTTTGGTTTGATTGTATCATACTGTACTGTAACTGATAAGTTTACTAAAACCCTAAATTGTTTTAAATATTTAATTTATCAAGAATTACACATAAATATTATTTAAGAAAACCCCTTTTTACTAATTTATCACTAATTATTTCTTATATAAAAATTAAGCAATTACTCCCTCCGGTCCAAAATACGTGACTTTTTGGATGTTTTCACACAGATTAAGAAATTCACCTTTTACCATTAATTAGCAATGAAATTGACCATATTAACTTTTACTATCTCACATAAACACTCCTAACACATGCTCCAACACTATTTACTCCAAGGACAATGTATGGAAAAAATAATTAATTCATTCTTGAAATCTGGAAAAATCACTTATTTTGGACTATAAAAAAGGGCCAAAAATCACTTATTTTGGACCTGAGGGAGTAAATTCATGCAAATTCTATCGAAATTAGTTGAACAAGTTAATAATATTAAAAATAATAATAAGTACACTATATTCATACTTAGATCATAATAATAATAATAAAAAAATTAAAAAAATATTAAGTAGACTTCATTCAAACAAAAGTAAAACAAAACCTTTACCTGAAGAGTATGGAGAAGCCACAGAAGAACAAAATGAGGTTTTCACGTATGTAGGTTATTATATAGATTATATTTGGGATGCTGTCTTTGAGAATTTATATAGATTATTAGACTTCACGTAGAATTCTATTATAAAATTATATGAGAAAGAGACTTTGCTATTATTTAAAATAAAAAAAAAGTAAAGGGTAAAATTATTATAAAGTAATAAGTTAGGGCATAATTAGAAAGAAAAATAGGAAACAATCCCACCACACCAAATTGGTTGCTTCAAAAAATGGGACTTTTCAATGTTCCGGAACAATGAATTTAACAATACAATGCAACCAATTTAACTAAACAATCAAAACAAACATTGTTCTGGAAAAATAATACAATACGATACAATGGGTAACAACCATCCAAACAAGCTGTTAAACTCAAAAGTTTTCATTTTATTTTCACTTTGAATCCACATCAAATGAATAAAACCGAAAAAGAAAAGAGATAGGGTTGTGATGAAATTTTACTTTGTTATCGAGCGTTGTGTAGGTCAAATTTTGATTCGACTATTTGTGACAGTTACATGGGATCAAAACACCCAAAATGCTCTCTAACTCCACTACCACTCCCACTATGATTTCTTCCCAGTTGCCCCATTACTAACCGCTCCTCCACCTTTCAACCAAAGCACAATGGATTCTGATATCCCAGTTACCAATACCCCAATACTCAAAACCCCAAATACCACCACCATGAAGATTGATCATCCCCCTCCACCAAATACCATTACAAAAACCTCCTTTCTGGAAAAATTGATCACCAATACTCAACTATCCCCCACCATTAGTAACCCAAATCTCCAACTCAATCATATGGACCTCACTGATGAAACAAACGCCTCCATTGAATCAGACAGTTTTATCCCCTTAAGAGAGGAAGATAAAACCCGCATTTATTCTCCATGGCAATTCCCTATTATAGTTAAGGTCGTTGGGCGTAAAGTTAACCATCAAACACTACACCAAAAAATATACTCCATGTGGAAACCTACTGAAGATCCCCCCTTTGTTGATCATGGATCTGATTTTTTCTTACTCAAATTTCAACAGAAAGAAAATATGCTCCATGCCTTGCATGACGGTCCTTGGTTCATACTAAATCATTTCCTCTCAGTTCGGCGATGGGAACCCAAATTCCTTGCCTCAACTGCTAAGACACATACTCATCCATTTGGGTACGCCTCTAAGAGCTACCCACTGAGTTTTATGACCTTGACATCCTCCACAAAATGGGGAACAAAATAGGTAAGTTGTTGAAAATCGATACTTGTACCTCTGGGACAACGCGAGGTCAATACGCTAGAATATGTGTTGAGGTGCCACTGGAAAACCCCCTCCGAACACACCTTTATATAGGTACTCATAGACAGGTTATCCTCTATGAAGGTATTCACCTTCTTTGTACTATCTGCGGAAAGTTAGGGAATTTGTTAAGAAACTGCCCAAATAACACAACTATGCCTAACGTACCCACCACCCTTACACACAATCAAAATTCCACAAACACAACCCTATAAGTAAATGAATGGCAAACAATTCATTTTCCCAGGAAATCAGCCGCAAAAAATAGGGGTCCCCAACCAACATTCTCTGGAGCTCATAAAGAACTTCCGCACGCGCCTCATGCCGGTACGTCTTCTAATCTCTCACTCCCTGTTAATACACCCCTTAATTATTCTGGTAAACTAGCTCTTAATTCTAGTACTGATAAAGAAGAAGCACATCTCTACACACACTCTAATAAATTTACAAACCTTCAATTAGATGAAACCAATCCTCCCTCGGACTCCACTACCCAAGCCCAAAATATTGATAACCCAGCCACCCAAAAAAACAACCTAAATAAAAACTAGCCCACCACAAACCAATCACCAAGATACTAACCTCCCAACCTCTGACATCCTAGGACACCATGCAAACCCCACCATAGTCTATGTAGGTTCCCAAAATCTGAATTCCACTACTCCCTCCATTCATGTAGCCACATCACCTACCCTACCCAACATACATAGTCCCACAATCACCCACCAAATCTCAACATATATTCATAAATCCAAGGCAAATCTTTTCTCGGATACTATAATTCCTCACGTTAATACTCCTCCCACTTTCACTAACCCACCTATTGTTAAACACACTACTGATACACTTGATAAAACATCATCAATCCTATCTTTACCCCAACAATCAAAATCGGATTCACCGCCCCTTTTAATCACCCCTCACTCCCCACATCACACCACCCCTTCACAACAATCATCAAAGACCACCCCCTCATATTCACGTAATACCTCTCCTCACCATATTAACCATACACAGAACTCGTCCAACACTATCACAAAGACCAATAACTCCACCAAGTCCAAACACTCCCCTTCCTCGTTACCATCATCTCCAGTTTCAAACATCAACCATGAATCCAGACACTCACATCTTCACAACTCAAACTCAACATGCAATGGCGAATCCAACATCATGGTTAGAAGTGGGACTCTAGAATCACGCTCTAATCTTTACCATGGTAGTGAACAATCAAGAAGTTACGATTCTTCTCACCAACCCAACGGATCTAGCACAAATTGTAATGGAGGGGATCTGTCTAGCAACGAACATTTATGGACGTTACCATTGGTCTATGATGCAAGCCCTATTCCTAGCACCATACCAACTACTACCAAATCCATCCCCATTCTGGGATCCCACCCACCTCTATCCTCACTGTCCACATCTCCCCTTCTATCCACCACCGTCGCCTCTTACAACAACCCCATGGATTCAACCTTCCACCCTTCCACCACTGCTCACACCACCACCATCCCCACTACACTCATCACCCCCTCCCAGTCTAGTAGAACCAAACGTAGAATTCCAACAGGAAATAGCAAGGGCAATGGATCACTTCAGGAACACTCGCCCAGAACCTCTCTGGCTTGCAAGAATCAAGGTATTTGTGGTCAAGGAGGAATACACAAAAAGGTTTCATCTAAAATGTCCCCCAAATCTCCACACATTCTCCCTACGAATATGCTGTAGTCGCGATACCCTCACTCCATATACAGAGTGAAGCCATGACAGAAACCCCCATGATAGAAACTAATAATAGTCAAATGAATTTTATTGTCTGGAATTGTCGGGGCGCCCAAGCCCAAGAATTTCGTAGGAATTTCCGATCTCTACTAGATTACCACAGTCCATCACTAGTAGCACTGTTAGAAACCTATCTCCAGGATCATCATGCCCTTAAGGAAGATTTTCTGTTCTCTAACATGGCACGGGTACCCGCCGAAGGACAATCTGGAGGTATTGTCCTTCCCTGGCATTCTGAGACCCTCTTCGTGGATGTTATTGAAACTACCCAGCAAGAAATCCATTGCATGATCAAGGTACTGCCCTTTACCCAACAATGGTTATTTTCCGCAATTTACGCTAGCACTAACTATCATGATCGAAATATTTTATGGCAAAATATTAGATGCATAAAAGATACTTTTACTGGCCCTTGGATTTTGGGGGGAGATTTTAATGAAATTATCTATGCGGGTGATAAATTTGGCGGGAGATCTATTACTTTAAATAGGTCCCAACATTTCCTAGATTGTATTAATTACTGCCAATTTGCTGATTTTGCTACAAAGGGAGCCGATATACGTGGACTAATAATCGTAGACTAGGTAATCATATTATGGAACGGTTAGACAGATTAATGGCTAATAATGAATGGGTTAATTTATTCCCTAATTTGTTGGTCACACACCTCCCACGCACTCATTCTGATCATTGTCCTTTATTACTTCAACTTAATTGTTGTGCTTCTTTACAAAAGAAAGAATTCCGGTTTAAAACCATCTGGGCTTCTCACCTGGAATTTCGCTCCCTCATCCAATTTGTTTGAAATGCTCACCCTCATCTATTAACCGCCATAAGAAATTTCACCGACACTGTTCAAGTTTGGAACAGAACTCATTTTTGCAATATTTACAAAAAGAAAAAATAGATTTTTAGTAGACTAGCAGGCATTCAAACGTCTGCTAAATACCCTACTAGTTGTTTCCTACAAAACCTCGAACAAAAACTAATTTCTAAATACAACGTCATACTCCAGCATGAGGAAGCCTTTTGGAAATTAAAATCACGCATCACCTGGCTTAACCAAGGAGATGCTAACACAAAGTTATTTCACCTTTTCACTATCCAACGACGTCGATGTAATAAAATAACTGCAATCCAAGACAATGGAGAAAATTGGATTTGCGAGCCAATTCAAATTAAGCTCCATATAATGGAGTATTTCCAAACACTTTTCACTACAAACTTATCCTGCTCCAGTAACACCTACCCCCTAGCCCCACACAACACCCTCTCCCAAGAGGCTCAAAATATTCTCTTACTACCCATTCAGGACACTGAAATCCTTGAGGCTCTAAACTCCTTTCAACCATTAAAGGCCCCTGGCCCTGATGGACTCTATCCTTACTTCTATCGACATTATTGGGCAGATGTCAAGCATTCTGTCATTTCCTTTTGCATACAAATCTTCAAAGATCATGTTATCCCCCAAGAAATCAATACTACGTATCTTTGCCTCATTCTTAAGAACAAGAATGCAACCTCCATTGCCCAATATCGTCCTATTATCTTATGTAATACTATTTACAAAATCATTACCAAAATTATCATTAACCGAATGAAGCTGCTTTTACACAACCTAATCCACCCTACTCAAACCAGTTTCCTAAAAAATAGACATGCAACCGATAATTCTATAATTGTTCAGGAAAGTCTCCTTAAATTTCAACGTATGAAAGGGCGAATTCCGCACATGCTCCTAAAATTAGATCTGGAGAAGGCTTTCGATAAGCTTGAATGGTCCTTCTTACGCAATGCCCTTCTTCAACTACACTTCCCTGCCCCTTTTGTTCGATTAATCATGTCTTGCGTCTCCATATCTTACATATCTGTCCTCCACAATTGTATCCCTACAGAATTTTTCCAACCTATACAAGGTATCCAACAAGGTGACCCCTCATCACCCTATCTCTTTATACTCTCCATGGAAGTACTATCCCGCAGCATCAACTCCGTTGTCGACTATCAACTCTGGTCCCCTATACAACTGTCTAGAGGATGACCGCATATTTCCCACCTCTTCTTTGTTGACGATATCATCCTCACCTCCAAAATCATGACCAAAAGTTGGTATGCTATCATAGATACCTTAAACCATTTTAACGCCCTCTCAGGACAATCCATTAATTTCACTAAGTCAATAATCTTCTTCTTTAGAAACTGTACCTCCGCAGATAAGCAGTTCATACTACATAGTTTCTCCATGTCTAAGGGTCGCCACTTTGGAAGATACCTTGGCTTCCTCATTTTTCAACACCGCCCTACTAAAAATGACTTCCAGTTCCTCCTTGACAATTTCAAAGCACGTCTAGCTGGATGGAAATCTAATCAACTTACTATGGCTGGACGAACGACTCTTATTCGCTCCACACTCAACACTCTACCCAATCACATTATGCAATACATCTCCATCCCTCAACATATCTGCTCCAAGTTAAACCGTTACCAATGTAATTTTCTATGGGGTACCACTCAACAAAAAAGGAATCTCCATATAATCAAATGGAACAAAATCATAGTTCCTAAGTAAAATGGAGGCCTTGGCATTCAACAATTAGATACTAAAAACAAGGCCCTCATTGCAAGCCTTGATGGAGACTTTTCCACAATCCTACCCAATTATGGGCTCAGATTCTCCTCTCAAAATATAAATCCGCAACTATAGACCAAGGTTCCTTTATCTGGAAGAACATTCAAAAAGGATGGTCCACCTACCAATTGGGCTACCAATGGAGAATCTCTATGGGGTTCCACATCAACTTCTGGCAAGATCCTTGGCTCAAAGCAAATACCACTCTTCGATCTCTAATCTCTGGGCCATTATTGCCTCACGAAGAATCCTCTTCTGTAGCTGACTACACCTCTAATTCTTCATGGCATCTTAATACCGTCTCCTTCCACTTCCCTGACCACATTATACAACATATTAACCACATCTACTTACCTCGAACGACCTAGTGTTTTGACCAAATACATTGGTCCCTCACAAGCATTGGTATAATTTCGGTTAGATCAAGTTATCACTCGCTCCTCCCATCTACTCTTATACCTACCTTCAAATGGCTATGGTGACTACACTTTCCCACAAAATTACTACACTTCCTCTGGCTTTGCTACCATGACCGACTACCCACAAATAACTACCTAGCCTCCCTTTCTATCACTAGCTTCCCCATCTGGAAAATCTTCCACCAAGCCCCTGAAATAGCACAACATATCTTCTTTCAATGCCCAAAAACCCAGACACTCTGGGAAAACTTAGGCCTGTAAACATTAATCTCTAATTTCAACACCCAGTACCACGACCACTCTCACTGGGCCTATGAATTTTTACGGCTCCCCATTGGTACTTGTCCTAATAACATACCTCTTCCCATTTTTGCCTCCTTTACTCTCTGGCATATCTGGCTCAATCGCAATCATACCATCTTCCAACTTACCAATAATCCCATTAGTCTGCCTCTAATAGTAACTAAGGCATCAGAATACTATTACCTTACAAATGCGTCCAGACGAAAGCCTTCAAAAAATTCTGTTACTTGCAAAATGGCACCCTCCACCCCTAGGTTTCTACAAACTTAACGTGGATTGTTCCTATGGTAGTGGTCAATATGGAATATGAGGCGCCTTTAGAAATCACTCCGGGCATTGGAAATTGGGATTTTCCAAACATGTACAGACCACTTCCGCAATTGCCACTGAATTGCATGCACTATTTGTAGGCCTACAGTTAGCACATCAACACAAGCTGCTACCTCTCCTCATTGAGGTGTACGCATCAGAGGTAATTAGTATCCTTACAAATGATCACCCCAATTATGCTAATCTAATTGATGATTGCAGGTCAATGATTTCAAAACGGGATAATCCAGTCATCCAACATGCATACAGGGAACAAAACTATGTAGCAGATAGTCTAGCAAAATATGCGGCATGGCAACAACATGGAAGCAACTTGGAGCTTTTTGTAACCCCACCACCTTTTGTCATCCACCACTACCAAGCTGACTGCATAGGAACTGCCACTATAAGACATGTAAATGCCTGTATTTTTTAATCCCACCTTGTAAATCCACCGCAGGCAGTAGTGTCACCTTATAGCCTTACTTCTACTTTTGCTCACAACTTTCCCACTAGGGGAGTAGACACTAGTTCTATGTTTCTTACTACTTGTAATAGAAGTACTACAGGTGAGCCTAATGCGCCCCCCACCCCCTCTATGTTTGCTACTTAATGCAATAGATTCTCCTTTTTAAATAAATAAAAAAAACTTCAATGAGACAAGACGGATTGAAAACTGATAAAATAACTGTATATGGTAGAAATCGAGGCCGCCCGATTTCTCTATGTAATCGAGACTAGAATGTTGCATCGAAGAACCAAGGCATTGAGTTCGAGATCGAAGTCTCTTTCAAGATCAAGGTCGGTATCAATCGAAGCTGGGGAGATATAATTCGAGTAAAATCGGGGATAGCTTAATAACAGAAAGAGCGAGATATCTGTGATCGATCGAGAATCGGGGTGTAATTCCCAGAAGGGATCAAATCGGCATCAGTTAATTTGTCTATGTGATTTCCTTTTGTAATTAGAAGTATACCATAATTAGGATTCCTCTACTACATAAAAAGGAGTTGCAGTCATTTGTAATCAAGATTATTCTCCAAGAAAAAGCTATACAATCATTTCGTTTTTGCTTACTTTTCATCGGGATTATTCATTCTTTACAGCTCGAGGAGCTCACAAAACAAATCAAATCGGGAGAGAAGAAAATTGAGGCAAATGATAAGAAAGTAGAAACATAAAACTCCCGGGTTGATCACATACCGGGGCACCTCCAATTTTTAAAGGAATGGATTCAAAGTAATTTGTACAGAAGTTATTTCCTCCAAGTGTGTCTCTGAAGCCTATTCCAAATAAATTTCGTATGCCAGAAATCCCTAAGTACAATGGGACCACCGATCCCAACGAGCATGTCGCCTCTTATACATGCGCCATCAAAGGTAAAGATTTGGAAGATGATGGGATTGAATCTATTATATTGAAGAAGTTCGGAGAAACTCTATCGAAGAGAGCAATGATTTGGTACCATAATCTGCCGCCAAATTCCATTGACTCATCCATGCTCGGGGATTCTTTCGTAAAGGCACATGCCCGGGTCATAAAGGTTGCGACAAGGAAATTAGACCGTTTTCAAAATAAAACAGAAGGATAATGAAATGTGTAGGGAGTTCGTGTCTCGATTCCAAATGGAACACATGGAATTTCCACCGGTCATAGATGATTGGGTTGTTCAGCCTTCACTCAGGGGTTGAATGAACGAAGTTCGATAGCATCATGTCAACTGAAGCAAAATTTGATCGAACATCTGGCGGTGATCTAGGCCGATGTACATAATTGGTACCAATCGAAGATCAGGGTCGAGGATGACCAATTAGGAACTCCTTCCGATTCCGTATATCCGAACAGGTCCGCAGGATGACCAATTATGCACAAGGCATAAAGTATGTCAAACTTTTACAAGGCACAAAGCAGATTTGAAATTATCACAAGGCAAAAATTGAGACGAAATTCAAAAAATAAATATTCTTATATATGTTTGAACAAAGGTATTTACAAAGAACCGACAAGGGTCCTACACAAAAGAAAAGAGAAAATACAAGAGCCCTAGCTATGCTCGGGGTGACTCGCTCCTCGGGCCCCTCACCATTATCGAACCCGCTCTTGCCACCTTCATCGTAATAGTCCGAAGAGGCCAACAGCCTGGCATCGGCTTCATGCATATGTTACACCCTGTAATATTACATTGATGTTACGTCGTGCAGTATTACATTACAATGATGTTACGCTTCTCAATATTGGCGATGTTGCACCCTGTGGTATTGTACGTTGAATTGGTCGTAAGGTGATTGACATTAGTCCAAGAAAAATATTATTTGGAGATTATAAGGATTGTACTATTTCAAACAAGTGATAAGTAAATTCATGGAGGTGAGAGGGTGAGCGAATCAAAGAAAATGAATTTCATCGAAATTTGACATTTTGAGGTAAAATACGGTCTAAGCTATAATACCCTGTACTTATAGACTAGTGCCATACAAGGTACCACATGACCATGATAGTAAGGTGTATAAAGTATATTAAAAGTGAGTAGCATTTTAGATAATTTGAGACAATTTTTAATTATGTGGATAAGTGATTAATTATTGGACTAGTGGAGATTAATGAATTGATTAAGGGATTAAGTGGGTATGTAACGACCCAGCCTGTCGTTACGTAGAACCTGTATTAACATTTATGTTATTGAATTGTCATAGGTTGGCTATACTGTTATTGATGTGTTAGAGTTGGTAGGCTTGAAAAATGGTTGTAGTGAGAGTTTAGCCACTTGGTCTTTAAATATAGCCTTAAAGTTGGAAAAGTCAACTAAGAGTTGACTTATTAGTAAACGACATTGGAATAAAAATTTTATGGCTCAGATAGTTTCGTTAGGTGATTTGGGACTTAGGAGTGTGTTCGGAATATTTTTGTGATGTCCGGTGTAGAATTAGGCTTGAATTGGCGAAAGTTAGTTTTTGGCGATTTCCGGTCGGCAGTGGAAAATAGGCTATCATGGTCGGAATGGAAATCCGATAGTTGGAATAGGGTTTTAATGTCATTTTGGATATGTCTGCAAAATTTCAGGTCAAGCGGAGTTGTTTTGGATAGTTTCGGCATCGTTGGTGGATTTTAGAAATTTCAAAGTTCTTAGGCTTGAATCCGATGTGATTTTGGTGTTTTGAGGTTATATTTAGTGTTTTGAGAGTGAAAATAAGTTTGAATGATCATATGTAACGTGTTAGTATGTTTGGTTGGGGTCCCGAGGGGCTCAGGATTGATTTTGGATGGTTAACGGGAAGTTTTGGGACTTGAAATATGCAGCTTTAGCTGTTGGTTTGCTAATTACTGGAGTGACCGCACCTACGGAAGTTTGGACGCAGGTGCGGGCCCGCAAGAGCAGACAAGGCTCCGCAGGTGCGGGGAAGGTCGCAGGTGCAATTCCGCAAGTGCGAGAACTTGGCCGCAGGTGCGGAAACCCCTGGACAGTATTAAATTAAACCCTTCCGTGACCATTAACCCTTTTACACCATTTTTTGAACGGGAAAGAGCTTTGAGGCGATTTTTGAAGAGGGAAAATTATCGTTCTTCATTAAGGTAAGTATTTTGGACCCAAAAACTCGATTATAGGTGATTAAGGAACATAATATCAGTGTTTAGTTCATGAAAATCAGTAGAAAAAGATGGGGTTAGGGCTTGAGATTATGAGACCTTTAGGGATCGATTTGAGGGGTCAAAAAAACTCCGATTTTAGCATTCTATGTATGTACGAACTCGTGAGATGATGAAGAACATTTTGGTATAAAACTTGTCAAGTTCTGAGATGCGGGCTCGGGGGTCGGGTTTTGGCTAATTTCGGGTTTTGAGCTAAAATTGGTACTTTTCAATTGGAATTCATTCCTTAAGCATAATTTGATGATAAAGGTCTGATCTTTATAGATTTGGAGCACTCGGAAGTTGATACGAGAGGAAAACGGGTCGCAGAGTAGCTTTTCGGGCTAGTTTGAGGTAAGTAATGTCTTTAAATCCTGTCCTGAGGGTATGAAACCCCGGACTTTGCACCCTTTCACGGGTTTTGGATTTCACAAATCGAGAATTTGGGAATATATCTCTTTTTAGGCAACTATTGAGTTGCGAAAAGGCTTTTTAAAGCTTATTTCCAATAGTACTATTATGAATTGATATACTTGGGCTGTAAGCCTGTTTGGGCCTAGTGCCGATCTGTTTACCCCTTGGGGGATGATTTTACTATTTTCCACACTTGATATGTTATGAATTTTACTCAGCCTTTTCCTGATAATTGTTTTGACACTCAGAGTATTTTGATATTATTTCTTGAAAATGAAACACTATTTTTGGGTCGAGGACCCGGTATAATTATGGCCCGAGTGGCATGTTGAGAGTGTTTGACTGAGTGAGGCTGCGGCCCAATATTGTAAGGATGTTATGATATGAGAGAGGCCGAGGGCCAATATTGTGAGTGATTTATGCCATGATGTGGCTTGTTATAGCTCTTGGGTTGTAGGAGCCCCTCCGGAGTCGTACACACCCCCAGTGAGCGCAGGTATCTATTGAGTGCGAGTGATGCTCGCGAGGCTCATACTGAGTGGCTGTGAGGTTGCCTCCTGGGTTGATACTGAGTGGTTGTGAGATTGGCTGATGGGCTGATACTGAGTGACTGTGAGGTTGCATGCTGGGTTGATACTGAGTGATGGTGAGGTGCTGATGGAAATGTTATGAGAAATGATTATGGCCCGAGGGGCAGATTTATGATGATATTTTACTAAGATTTTGACTATGATTCACTCATTTTTCAACTTGATTTTACTAAGAAATATTGGAAAATATACTCGTTTCAAAGGATTTTTCTAGAAATTGGTTTTCAAACTTATGTATACTATATTGAGACTTGATGTTTTATTGCTTGTGGATTGGTGTTTTGTGCTGTGTGTTTCATATACTTCAGAATGTGATTTATTTTCATTACTACTGAGTTGGCTTACTCATCAATACTCCGTGCACCCCTGTGTGCAGATCCAGGTACTAGTGCTGAGCAGTAGCTATCTTTGTTCGTTAGCAGCAGCTTTACGGGATTTTGAAATAGTTGTCCAGCGTCCGCAACTTCTCCATGTCCCTTCCTTTATTAGTATTAGTATTTATTTTATAGACATTGTTTAAGACATTAACAGAGTTAGTTTTATTTCTTAGATGCTCGTGACCAAGTTGACTCCAGTCTTGGGAGGTTTGCTTAGACTGTTAGATTATTACGGGGACGTAAAGACTTAATGAAATTATTTATACTCTGTTTGCTGTTTGTTATTGATTTGTGAAATATTATAATAGAACGAATGTGTAGTTATGTGATGGTTGGCTAACTTAGTTCCACGATAGGCGTCATCACGACCTGTTAGGATTTGGGGTCGTGACAAGTTGGTACCAGAGCTCTAAGTTACATAGGACTCAACGGTCATGAGCAGGTTTAGTAGAGTCTTGCAGATCGGTACGGAGACGTCTGTACTTATCTTCGAGAGGCTGCAGAACACTTAAGAAAAAAATCTCAATATCTTGAACTCTATTGTTCCATCTATTGATTCGAGAAAGCTAAATTCTTGTTGTTTCATTCTCTCACAGATGGTGAGGACACGCAATACTGATCAAGGTGATCAGACACCAGCCAGACCCATAAGGGGTCGAGGCCGTGGTTGAGTTAGGGGACCAGCCCGCGCAGCAGCCGAGATAGTACCATAGGATCCCCCTATCGTTCAGGATCAGGTTCCTGCCGATGGTGCTCCAGCGGGACAAGCTCAGGCACCGGCAGTGCCTATTGTCATTCTGGGTCTTCAACAGACTCTTGCTCAGATATTGACAGTGTGTACTAGTTTGGCTTAAGCAGTTTCTATGTCTACTTCTGCCACTGCAGCTCAGGCCGCGGAAGGCAATCAGACTCCAGCTGCCCGAACACTTGAGTAGGCTGTACGGGGTATTCAGGCACCGGGAGCAGCCCCAGCTCAGCCGGTTGCTCCGGTTCAGGATTATGTGGTCCCTGTTATGCCTGAGGATGAGCAGCGCAGGCTGGAGAGGTTCAACAGACTTCCGCCTCCGACTTTCAGCGGTACAGAGAACGAGGATGCTCAAGGTTTTCTGGATAAGTGCTAGAGGATACTACGTACTGCGGGTATTTTGGAGACCAGTGGGGTCTCATTTGCCACATTTCAGTTTGCGGGTGCTGCATTTACTTGGTGGGAGGCATTTGAGAGGCGTAGGTGGGTTGGTTCAGCACCACTCACCTGGCAGAAGTTCTCCACGATCGTTTTGGAGAAGTATGTTCCTCAGTCCCACAGAGAGGAGTAACGCAGGCAGTTTGAGCACCTGCACCAGGGAGAGTTGTCAGTTACTCAGTACGAGATGAGGTTTTCCGAGTTGGCTAGACATGATTCTGAGTTTGTCCCTACTGATAGGGAGAGGATTAGGAGGTTTGTAGGTGGTCTTACTTATCAGCTTCGCATTTTGATGACTAGGGAGAGGGTGTCTGGAGCGATATTTGAGCAGGTTGTTGACATAGCTCGGGATATTGAGTCGGTTCGTAGGCAGGAGCGTGAGGAGAGAGAGTCTAAGAGGCCTCGGGGATCAGGTAGCTTCAGTGGTGCCCCTTCTAGAGGGAAGTTTCAGCACAACAGAGGTCATCCATTTAGACCTCCACAGCCAGTTCGCCCAGCTTACAATGGTATATCTTCGGGGCAAGGTCCTCGCAATTCTCATCAGGGACGTTCTTCCTTTAGTGCCCTTCCAGCTCAAAGCTCCGCCCGAGCATCATCTTATCAGGGTTCTTCTATGCATGGTTCGTCTGGTGGTTATCATGGTGGCAGGGGTTCTCGTCAGTTTTCATCTCCAGCTCTAGGTAATTGTTATGAGTGTGGGGAGTTCGGACATGAGTGGAGGCAGTTTTCCCGTCGCCCTAGTAGTTCATCTCAGTAGAGGGTTCAGCCCTCGGCTTCAGCCCCAGTCACTTCACCACCTACTCAGGCAGATAGGGGTGGTGGTCAGGCAGCTAGAGGCCGCCATAGAGAGGGAGGTCGAGCAGGTGGAGGCCAGCCACGTATTTATGCACTTCCGGCTAGGCCTGATGCTATGGACTCAGATGCGGTGATTACAGGTACTATTTTAGTTTGTCACAGTGATGCTTTGGCTTTATTTTACCCTGGTTCCACGTACTCTTATGTTTCGTCGTATTTTTCTCACTTTCTGAATATGCCCCGTGAGTCTTTAGTTACGTCTGTTCATGTTTCGACTCCGATGGGCGATACTATTGTTGTGGATCGTGTGTATCAGTCGTGTCTTATATCTATTGGGCGTCTGGAGACCCGAGTGGACTTGATGTTTCTCAGTATGGTTGATTTTGATGTGATTCTGGGCATGGATTGGTTATCCCCATGTCATGTGATTCTTGATTTTCACGCTAAGACCGTGACCCTAGCTATGACTGGAGTTCCGAGAGTTGAGTGGAGAGGGTCTATAAAGCATGTACCTAGCAGAGTGATTTCTTATTTAAAGGCTCAGCGTATGGTTGAGAAATGGTATGAATCTTATCTTACTTTTGTGAGGGATGTTAGTAGTGAGACTCCTTCTGTTGATTCTGTTCCTGTAGTCCGTGACTTTCCAGATGTATTCCCTATAGACCTGCCAGGTATGCCACCTGACAGGGACATTGATTTTGGTATTGACCTGGTGCAAGACACCCAACCTATCTCTATTCCACCTTATCGTATGGCACCAGCCAAGTTGAAAGAATTGAAAGAGCAGCTTCAGGAACTCTTAGATAAGGGGTTCATTCGGCCTAGTGTGTTACCTTGGGGTGCACCGGTGTTGTTCGTGAAAAAGAAAGATGGCTCCATGCGTATGTGTATTGATTATAGACAGCTGAATAAGGTTACGATAAAGAACCGGTATCCTTTGCCTCCTATTTATGACTTGTTTGATCAGCTTCAGGGAGCTAGAGTGTTCTCCAAGATTGATTTGAGATTTGGGTATCATCAGTTGAAGATTCGGGATTCTGACATTCCGAAGACTGCTTTCAAGACCAGATATGGTCACTATGAGTTTATAGTTATGTCATTTGGGATGACCAATGCCCCATCCGCGTTCATGCAATTGATGAACAGTGTGTTTCAGCCTTATCTTGATTCGTTCGTCATTGTGTTCATAGATTACATCCTGGTTTATTCCCGTATCCAGGAAGAGCATGTTCAATATTTGGGAATTGTGTTACAGAGGTTGAGGGAGAGAAGCTTTATGCAAAATTCTCCAAGTGTGAGTTTTGGCTTGGTACGGTAGCTTTATTAGGGCACGTGGTGTCTAGTGAGGGTATTCAGGTTGATCCGAAGAAAATAGAGGCGATACAGAGTTGGCTTAGACCGTCCTCAGCTACAGAGATCAGGAGTTTCCTTGGTTTGGCGGGATATTACCATCGTTTTGTGGAAGGATTATCTTCTATTGCTTCACTTTTGACTAGATTGACCCAGAAGGGTGCTCCATTCAGATGGTCCGATGAGTGTGAGAAGAGCTTTCAGAAGCTCAAGTCAGCATTGACCACAACTCCGGTACCAGTTTTGCCTACTAGTTCGAGTTCTTATACACTCTACTGTGATGCTTCTAGAGTTGGCTTGGGAGAAGTATTAATGCAGGACGGTAGGGTGATTTCCTACGCGTCGAGACAATTGAAGGTGCACGAGAAGAATTATCCAGTGCACGATCTTGAGTTAGCTGCCATTCTTCATGCCTTAAAGATTTGGCGTCATTATTTGTATGGGGTGCAATGTGAGATTTTCACTGACCATCGTAGCTTGTAGTATCCGCTGAGGCAGAAGGATTTGAATTTGCGTCAGAGGAGGTGGTTAGAACTTCTCAAGGACTATGAATTAACTATTATATATCATCCGGGGAAGGCCAATGTAGTAGCCGATGCCTTGAGTCGCAAAGCCAAGATCTTGGGGAGTCTAGCTTACCTTTCAGCAGCAGAGCGACCTTTAGCACTTGATGTTCAAGCTTTAGCGGGTCAGTTAGTGAGATTGGATTTGTCAGACCCTCCGCGGGTATTAGCTAGCACGGCTTCCCGGTCTTCTCTTTATGATCAGATTAGAGCTCGGCAGTATGATGATCCGCACTTGTTAGTACTTCAAGATAGGGTCCATCGAGATGAAGCTAGGGATGTGACTATTGGTGATGACGGTGTTATGAGGATGCAAGTCCGTATTTGTGTGCCCAATGTGGATAGTCTTCGGAAGTTGAAATTAGTAGAGGCACATAGCTCGCGGTATTCCATTCATCCGGGTGTCGCGAAGATGTATCAGGATTTGAGACAGCAGTATTGGTGGAGGCAGATGAAGAGAGATATTGTTGAGTAAGTAGCACGGTGTCTCAACTGCCAGCAAGTCAAGTATGAGCACCAGATACCAGGTGGATTACTTCAGAGGTTAGATATTCCGGAGTAGAAGTGGGAGCGGATTACTATGGACTTTGTAGTTGGGCTTCCACGGACTTCGAAGGGTTTTGATGCTATTTGGGTCATTGTGGATAGATTGACCAAGTCCACGCACTTCATTCCTGTTGGCACTACTTAAACTTCAGAGAGGTTGGTTGGTATTTACATCAAGGAGATTGTCCGATTGCATGGAGTTCCGGTTTCTGTTATTTCTTACAAATGTACTCAGTTCACATCTCAGTTTTGGAGGGCCGTACAGAGAGGTTTGGGTACTGATGTAGAGTTGAGCACTGCATTTCATCCTCAGACCAACGAGCAGTCGGAACAGACTATTCAGATTTTGGAGTATATGTTACGGCCTTGTGTGATTGATTTTCGTGGTTCATGGGATCAGTTTCTGCCACTAGANCGACTCTCCCTTTAAGAATACTTCATCACTCTTCTTTCACTTGAACTACATGTGACCTGATTCCCCTATAACCCGGGATATGTAGGCTGCCTAAAACCAAGGCTCGGTCACAACCCCTTCTTTTCTCTTCTTTTCCCTTTTAAATAATAGAGAGGTAAAAAATTAGTCACTTTGTTCATTTTTCTTTGCCTGAAAACTTTTCATGTTTCCATGCAAAGAGGGGCATGCTGTGAACAACTAATATTTGACCACACCAATTTTCATACTATTTTAGTATAAATATTTATGTTTTATGTCTAATCTTGATATTTTAAACCATTATCTCACTCTTACTAGAGTTTATAAAAACTACCAAAAATTCACATTCTTAGAGTATAAATTTTATTTTTTATTTTTATTTATTTTTAATAGAAGGAAATTTAAAAAAATATATATTATATATTTGGTTTCTTTTAATTAGAATTTTAATAAGTAAGCTATTGTATTTTTTTTAAAGTATTATTTAAATTATATGTAAATAATTAGATTTTTATATTGAAGTTAGTTGTTTAATATTTTTGTCTTAGAATTTTATTTTTACATTATTTAATAATAAAAAAAAAGGGAAAAAGAGAGGCAATTAAATTAACATCACTTTTTTACAAAAATTGGCAATAATTTCATCCCAAAAGAGATTTTACTCACCCATTTTTGGCGGTAACTCCCCTCTCCCTCACGTCTCCTCTCCCCACAATGCTAACTCCCTCACGTCCCCTTTCCCACTTCCCCCACTCAGCACACTACTTCCTCACATCAATTACTACAATACATATACATTTATATATAATGGACAAACTTCACAAATAAAGGGTGAGAATTGAGTAAAGAGGATAGGGGAGCAGCAGCCACACACCCAAAATAAAAAAGGTTTAAATTTCTGTCGAGGTTGTCGTCACCGGTTTCCGATCGTGGTCAATGGTGTTCGGTCTGTTTGTTGAATTAGAAAGCTTTAAAATTCAGATTT